>PVJI01004840.1:0-104379 GCA_004026765.1 Micronycteris hirsuta | reverse complement strand
TAGCTCAGTGGATTGAGCGCGGGCTGGGAACCAGAGGGTCCCGGTTCGATTCCCAGTTGGGGCACATGCCTGGGTTGCGGGCCAGGTCCCCAGTGAGGGCCATGTGAGAGGCAACCATACATTGCTGTTTCTCTCCCTCTCTTTCTCCCTCCCTTCTCCTCTCTCTGAAAATAAATAAAATCTTTAAAAAAAAAAAAAAAAAAAAAAAGACCCTCAGCCCTCCACGGGCTGCACCCCACCCCCGCCGGTCCCCGCTGCTGATGCAAGGCAGCTGCTGCCCAGCTCCATGGCAGGGAGGTGCACTGTGATTAACCCCAAGGGGGGCACCGGGGAACACACTCATCCCAACTCAGCTGATGCCTGAACCAGGTCGGGCAGGCACACGTGTGTATTTGCGTGTGCATGCAAGCATGGGACTGTTCTTGCAAGTTTTGCATCTGTGGCTGTGCACATGTGCTTGTATATGTTTGCACACTTTTATGTGTGTTTATTTGCATGTGTGTGTCATGTACAAACGTGTGTGTTTTAACATGTGAAAATATCTGTATGCATTGTGTAAATGCAGTGTATGTTTTTATGTGTATGCATATATTTACATGTTTATGTGTGTTTTGTCTGTATAATGTGTGTATATGCTGTATGTGTGAGTATGTAATGTGCATGGGTTTGTGTTTGTAAGGTATTATGTGTTTCTGTGCTAATATATGGTTGTGGATATATGCATCTGTGCGTAATTGGCATGCCTGTGTATTACGTATAAGTGTGTGTGTGTGAAATACAATTGTATCTGTATATATGTGTATGTAATATGCCCGTGTGCAGATGTGAGTGCATAATGAGCAGATGTGAATAATGTGCGTATGTGTTTACATGTTAGTGTGTGTAATCCATGTGGTCTGCCTGTGTCTGGGTCTGCGCCTGTAGGAGGCAGCCGAGTGCATTAGGAACAGCCTTGGATTCAGGCCCCTGTCTCCTGGCGGTGAAGTCTCGCGGCAAGGCAATTAATCGGCCTCTCTGAGCTGCTGAAGGCCTGGCTGGAACCACACCCACCACACTTCCCGCCCAGCCTCCCACCTGCGACAAGAAAGGCAGCCCAAGGCAGGACCGACCTGGCAAGCCCTGAGACATCTTCTGGGCCCAGTCGTGCCTCCAGGTTTGCAGAGCAGCAGGACCCGGGGCCTGTCCTCATCCAGCACACAGTTTGGCTATTGAGACAGAAGAAGGCATGGGGACCAGGAAGGGCCTGCAGGAGATGGCAGCGAGGGTGCCGCCAGGGGCCAGGTGGCACAGGCCCTGCCGTGGTTAGTGCCAGCGTTCACATCCTGGCTCCGCTGCTCACTGGCTGGGATCGTGGGAAAGTCGCTTACCCTTTCTGCACCTCAGTTCTTTCGTCTGAAAAATGAGATCACAGTAGGGCAACCTCAGAGGGCCATCGTAAGGGTTAGATGAGTTAATACATGGAGAGTACTTAGCAGGTGCCTGGCACATAGAAAGTGCTCAATAGGTGTTAGCTGTTATTGTTATTATAAAGTGAGAACTCCCCGAATTAGTTCTAAGAGCATAGAAAATTAAGCGAACAACCAAATGGACCATGATCAGTTCCAGGGAGAATAACACATAGCACAAGGGAAATTTAAAAAATCATAAATTAAAATCAGAGTTTACTAAATGGCTCAACCCTGGGTGTCAGTGCTTTTACAAGGTCACGTTTCATTCCTATCTAACCAGAGCGATGTGGAGATTATGGTAGGGGAGGGTTAGGGTTAGGGTTAGGGTTAGGGTTAGGGAAGACTGGAAGTATCAGTTGTGGCCAGAGGCACCAGAAAATTCTGTCATAGCAATTGAATGCGGCCGTGCCTGCTGAGTGAGGCTGCTGTTTGTGAGGAGCCTTACAGAGCTGAGTGACTCTTATGTGCATAAACAACTTGGACAAAGATTTTTAAAATCCTTTAAAATACATCAAGTAGAAAGCTGTGCCTGTGGTCAAGTGCACCTGAGCACTGAGTGTTGAATGCATTAACGTCGGCTTTCAGTCGCAGTAGAGCATGATACAACACTCACATGGGATCTGCAAGAACCAGGGCGCTCTCCCGGCCCCTCCCCCGGCCCCTCCCCAGCTGTGGACAACTTCAGATGAGAGCAAGTGGGTGTCCTGGCAGCTCAGCTCTGGTTTTTAGTGAGGCTGCCTAGAGGCCGTCATGACTGCGCCCTGCCAGCCCTCCCCTCCCTCTGCATTGGCTATTTCATCATCAGTCTGAATGTGTGGGTCAGAATATAAATAATAATATTCACAAAAGCTTGTATGTTGTTTGAGATGTACCACAGTTCTAAGGCTTTTTACATGTTTTATGTAACTCATTTAACCCTGACAGCCATCACTACAGCAATCTGTTTTGATTTCCATTTTAGAGATGAAAAAATGAGGCACAGAGAGGTTAAGAAACATGCCCAAGGACACACAGCAGAGCCAGGATTGTAACTCAGGTAGTCTGACCCTGGAGTCCATGTTCTTAATCACAAATTATTCAAGAAGGTCAGAGGAAGCAGAGTGGAAAAAGAGGCGTACGTACGCCTGGCCCAGTGCCTCGGGAGCAGCCGGCAGCCAGGCTGCACCGAATGACCTTGATGGACGTGGCAAGGAGAGGCCAGGTTCCCATAGGGGGCAGGGCTTGTAAGGCAAGGCATCCCTGCAAGGGCCCTAGCAATGTCCTGTTTGGGCTGCTTGTGCAGGGTGAGGTAGGCGGTGGATAGAGGAGGAGCCAGAGCTGAGAGGCCCTCGGATGCCAGGCTGCTGACTTCAGTCCCAAGCCAGTCCAGAGACCCAGACCTGGTCCCATCTGCCCCACCCCACCGCATGCCTGCACGCCTGCCCGGTGGCCAGGGTCTCCACAAATAACCACCAAGCGCTCATACTGTGGCTGAACGTGGATTCAGGGTTCCGAACACTTGGGTTTGAATCCTGTCACCTCCTAGTTGTATGACTGTGGACAAGTCACTTAGCTGCTCTGCCCAGCTCCCTCTCTATGCATGAAGATCGTGATGGCCCTGACCTCACAGAGTTGCCATGAGGATTAAGTGAGTTAATACCTGCGAAGTGCCTAGACTGTCGTGTGTGCTTAGTTAATCTAGCTACTGTTCGGTCCCTTGGCCTTCGGGGATATTAATAACTGCAGCAGTGCACTCGAGCTTCCCTGACCGACTCCCTGGGCGTGGTACCAAGATAAGAGCCTGCCTCTTGGACCTCACGGAATTTTCAGTGTAACAAGGTGGGGGCTTGGACAGATAAATAAAAGATGAATTGGGGAGCATTTGGAATCTTGCTCCCTGGCATGTGGCTTCAGTTTGGGTTTAAATAAACTTATAAAATGTTTTTAAATGAACTAAGGTATAAACGAGTGCATTGTGCCTGCAGACGGGCACCGAGGACTCTCTGGTCCTGGAAACGAGCTCCAGGGCAACGGGCTCAGCTGTAGCATCCCTTTTCCTCCTCCTCGTCCAATCGGGAGAGCAAAGAGGCCAGGCTGCTTAACACTCGCTAGAAGAAGGGCGGGAGGGGGCTCCCCTGGCACAGAAGGAGGCATCCGGAGCAGGGGCGGCAGCCCCTCCGAGGCCAGTGAGCAGGGCTTGGAGGAGCCCAGGTCCACGGCACAACCGCGCACACTAGCTATACTTGTGCTTGTTCTATTCTCCTTCGGGCCAAGTCCAGGCGTTCTCCAACTCTACTGCACGGGAGCCCTTGCCTACCACACAGCCAAGGGGACCGTGGTGCTTCCTGCAGACCAGCTCCTTAGCAAGAGGGGTACGCAGATGGCACTGACAGGCGTGTACCTGGCCTGCGTGGCAGGCCTGTTTCTCACCCTCATGAATACCTGGGCAGCCTGGGATCGTCCTTTGGCCGTGATCACCCTGGGCGCTGTGGAGAAAGATGGCCAGGGCCCGCCAGGCCCCTACCCCCACTCCAGATGTGCCAATAGACCCTCTCCAGCAGCCCAAGGCAGAGGTGGAGGCAGTGCACCTCTGCTCCTCAGGCCTCCTTCTGCCCCACTTTCATCCAGCTGTTCATTCTATGAATGCTTGCTGAGCATCCGCTTGGAACCAGATACCATCCTCAACCTTCCTGAGGCAGGAGTAATCCCCATTTTACAGATGAGGAAAATGAGGCTTTGAGAAATTAGTCAGGGAGCTGGAAAGATGCAAAGTCGGGGGTGGACACCCCGTTGTCTGACTCCAGAGCCCAGACACCGATCACTGCCCTTTAGGGTCTTCCCCCCGAGAGCTGAACAATGTGACGGTCATGAGAACACTCACTGTGCACTTCTCGTGTGCCGGACATTACTGAGGGCTCTGCACGTCTCAGCTCCCTCCATCCTCACGTCACAGAGATTAAGAACTTGTCTTGGGATGTCTGACTCCCAAGTCAGGCTCTCATATCATTCCCAGACAGATGCCCTGACACGGGGCAACGTCAGCCGCCCTCCGCGCACCACTAGGGAACGTTAACAGATCTTGGAGAGGTTATGACACAGAAAGCCAAGTAGCAGAACAGCGTGGTTGGGAGGTTAACGTTTATGAGGGAACCCTAACAAGGTGGACCTGGCTGACCTTGGAGGCTGAAGGGTCTGGGGCCGGGGGATGGCGTACCCAGGTGTGTGGGGTGGCAATGCCTGGGGGTGGTGACCTCAGAGCTTTAGTGGGCCACAGAGCACAGGGGCTGTGTCCTCGGTGCTGCTGGCTTTGTTAGCGGGTCTGGCGCTCATGACATCCGACTGGGAAAGGCCTTTGGGGAGGACCGCGCGGAGCGGGCAGTACCAAGCCAAGGACTCAGGATAGGGGAAGTGGGGGCATGCCAGGTGAGGTGAGGCTCTTTCAGGCCTCTAGGAGGCTAGGGTCAGAGGGCGCTGGCGTCTGCCAGGGATGCTTGTTAAAATGCAGCTTCCCAGGACCCAACCCCAGAGACGCTGATTCATAGGAGGTCCAGCAATGGGGCCCAGTTTTGTTTGACTTAAAAATTATTTTCACCTGTTTTTGAAAAGGTGCAAAGAACGAAGAAAGGACTAGTAAGGAAGAGAATACAGTGACAAACAAATTTCCCTCCCGTGCTCCTTCCTAGGAACTGTCCCCGCAGGGCCAGCTGCTGCCGTGGTTGGAACTGTTCCTGGCGCACACGGCCCCATGTCTATGCGTAGAGAGCTGCCTCATTCCCTTTCGTGGCTTTGTTGTGGAGATGTACTTAAAGTGTTTTCTTTCAGCAAATTTTGATAAACAGCTGTTTTTGGGAAAGATTAGCTTAGAGAACTTCTTTGGAGCCAACGGCTCTAGATTCAAATCTAGGTTCTGACATTTCTAAGTTTAAGTGGTGTTGGGCAATACGCATGATCGCTCTAAGCTCCAAGCCTAAGCTCTCCTATAGATAGAAGGAAGGTAGTAATGGTGGAGTTTTAATGCAGAGTAGAAATAATTTATGGCCCGTGCCTAATGCATATTAGAAGATAATAATAATGGGCAGATAAGACATTTACACACATACATGATAATGAGAGTAGTCACAAAGAACGTGTTAGCAAATGCAAAGAGTTTCGAGATGGGTAACCTGCAGAAGGAGTCCCTTCAATGAGTGGGTGAAAAAATTGGGAAAGAACAAGGTAGAATCGTAACCCCCCGCCACCCCCACTATCCACAAATGGTATTGGGAACCAGAGGGTGACGGACCCAGTGATGTGTCTGTCATTCCAGCGAGGGCCTGCTGACTCTGAAAGCTAAGGGATAGCTTTCTGGGAAAAACCGACAAGTCTGGATGTGCTCTAATTTGAAGGGTAATCTGTTATTGGTCTGCATGGCCAATGTCACTACGTCCTGGCTGGCAGGGCCAGTGTTTGCTGGGAACTGCAGCTGTGGAAAGACTGGGTCAGTGGTCACAGGAGCTTCGATCAGGACTGCTGGCTCGGGACCGGGACTTCTTGGGCACCCTGTCCAGCCTTGGGCACAGGCAGGAATGAAACAAATCTTTGTGGAACTACTTTTCGGATCACAAAACTAATTGGAAAAAAAAATGATTCCAAGGAATCCAGCCAAATAGTTGGGAAAGGGATTGAATCAGGAGTGGGTTTGAATCCTGGCTGAGCAGTTTTCTAGAGGTATAAATCCAAGTGCAGTACATAACTTTCCCAAGCCCAGGACTAAACGATGTAATGTCTGGAAGGATTACTGTCTATATATGATGCCTGTGAAGCAACTAGCACAGAGCTTCCTGCACGATTCCGATAGTCTAAATTCATCATTTTTCCCTTTCAGAGCAGCCAGTTAGAATTCAACTGATTGTATTTGCAAATGAATTTATATTTACTGTGGTGGAATCGTTGTCACTGAAGTAGGGGAAGCTTTATCAAGGAGATTTTTTTTTTGGTAGGGAATGATTTCTGAATTAGTGTTGAAAAGGAAAATAGACTCTAATTAATTCAGTAATATTTCCTTGAGCACATACCGTGTGCCGGGCATGGTCTTAGGCCTGGGGGATGACGCAGTGCACAGTCCAGCCAGAACCCCTGCCTTGTACGGCTGTGCCAGGACAGAAGCTCCCCGTCTGAGAAGGGGACTTTTCAGACCCAGACAAGCCCCTTTTCTTGGTCTTTCTACACTAAGAGGGTCAGGGCAGCCTGCTGTCTGACCCAGGAGAAGAATGACCTGGCCAGTACCATAGAGACACCTGGCTGACCCCATGGGCACCGTTCTGAGTGCCCTGTGAGACTCAGGGCGCAGAGGGCGGTGACTGCCTAGCAAGATGTTCTAGGTAATGGCAGAGCACCCACCCAGTTCTGGTCTCTCTGTCCAGGCCCAGAACGGCTCCATCCAGATTCCTACCCTAGGATCCCTTCGCTTTCTCTGCGTAGGAAATGAGGTGAATGGGGAATGATGAGCCCTGCTTCTCACAGACCCAGGCTCTTCCACGACTCTCTCTCTTGAGTCTATGGACCATGTTTTCTCCCTCAGACTGGGGCTCCCTGAGGGCAGGGCCATGTCTCCTCTGAGACTGAGGTTCTGTGACGGCAGGACCACATCTCCCCTTCTTCTACTTCAGCCCCATCTGAATCTGGAAACTTCCTTCCTCCCATATCCCTGCTGGTCCGAGGACAGAGCTGGTTTCATCTGGGGTTTCCATGCGCCCAAACTCCAGGCTGTTTGCAAACAAAGACCAGACCTGTGTGAGTGCTGGCAGATGTTAAATATAACCCCACTGGGCCTTTTAGGAATTAGTCTAAAATATACGATTATATTTCAGGTGACTTAACGGTGTTTCTGAAACCTTGGGGCCCAAGACAGTTATAACATATGTCCATTTTAGACTTTGGAAAATAGGGCGCTATAATTGGAAAAGTTAGCGAAGCACTAAGTACAGGGGGCCTGTCTCTTTACATCTCAAATACCAGGTATTTAGGTGGCTTTCTTGGAACCTGGCATTAGGGACATGCGTGAATGGCCAGGTTCATTTCTGAGGAGTGAGTGGGAGCAGCTGGTGAAGGTGCTGGGGCGGGGCAGGCAGTGCCGTCTCTGCTTCCCTGTGCTCGCGCCCCCGCTGCCTGGCGCATGGACCCAGGCTCACCTGCTTCACCTTCCTCTTCTCTTCTGCCCTGGCTATCTGAGGTCCCAGGAGCACTGGGTAGAGCAGGGGTTGGCGCCTGTGCCCTGAGGCATGCCATGTCCAAAGGTGGAATGCGGGACTCCTGCTGTTTGTCAGGCCGTGGCTATGCCCTTGGGTGCTGATGCCAGACTGGGTTCAAATCTTCCCATCCCCACTTAGGCAAGTTACCTAGCCTCTCTGGGCCTCAGTTTTCTCATCTGTAAAATGGGATGAAGATTATAATACTTACTTCCCAGAGTTGTTAAGATGATTAATGCAGTAATACATAAAGCATTTTGCATAGTGCCTGGCACAAGATAAGAACTCAATAATGCTAGCTACTATAATTGTATATTTTAAAAGGGTTAAACATATTTCCGAAGCGTTTTTTCATTAGCTATAGACTCTACTGCCTCTCTAATCTGGAAACCCCTCCATACATCTCTCACCTTGACCTTCTGCTCTGATGCAGATGAGTTACTTTTTGTTCACCACTCACTCATTCCTTCCCTCAGCACTTACTCATGTGGGCACTGGGGAGTCCATCGTTGACACAGGCGCGCTGGCCTGGCCGATGCCGCCCTCAAACTCTTATCGAAGAGACATGGCACTTCAGCAGCTTTCCAAGAAAGGAGAGGTGGTCCGTGGAACCTGCCCCCACTTCCAGAGCTACAAGTCTGAGGATGAAGCCAAGTGACAACTACCTGGCAGGCGGTAAAATGGGGCATAGTGTTCTGGAGGGAAGGGGAGACACCCCGGCATATTTCTAGAGCATCAGCAACTTTCTGTGTAGTGTTTCAGTCTCAAGTTGTAAGGAAGACACTTTGAGCATTTTGGTGCAGCAGAAAGTGCAGGGGATTCAGAGTTTTCCAGACCGTGCGAAGGGCCCTGGGCCATCCGCATATGTTTTATTGCCCTAGTGCTGCACAAGAAGCAGCCCCAAAAGTTAGTGGCTAAGACAGCAATTATTTATTTGATCCCAATGCTGCAGTTTGGACAGGGCGTGGGAGGGACAGCTCATTTCTGCCTCAGACTGTAGGATCCAGCTCCAGGGTGGCGCCACTCACACGCTGGCAAATTGGTGCAGGGTCAGCAGGGGCTGGGGGGGAGGGCGGGACTCGGTTTTCCTCCACGTGGCCTCTCCTATGGCTAGGTCGGGCTTCTCAAGATTGACAGCTGGGTTTGGAAACGAAGCACTCCAAGAGCCGGTGATCTCAGAAGACCAATCCCACAAGCAAGTGCTCTGCTTTCATCACTCTTGTTCATGTTCATTGGCCAAAGCAAGTCACACGGTCAAGTTTAGAGCTTTTGTGAGTGGAGACCGCGCAAGGGTGTGAATACTGGGAGGGATAATCTACTGGTGACCACCAAAGCAATAGTCTACTAAAACATGGGGTCCCCGGTCCCACCAGTGACTGGACATATCCATATAAGACAGATATGGTCATTCCATTGAGAACAATAGTAAGTACATAGGTTCAGCCGCTGGGAAAAGACACCCCAAAACAGAGGCTTAAACAGTATAGAAGTTGAACTCTCTCACCCATAAATATCCAAGTAGGTAGTCCACAATGATGTGCTAGCTTAATGGTGTCAGGTACCCAGCTTCCTTCAATCTTGTGGCTCTATCTTCCTCTATGTGCAGCTTTCATTGTGTGGTCCAAAATGACTGCTCCAGTTCCTGCCATCACATTTGCATTCCGGCCAATGAGAAAGGGAAAGATGAAAGGGAGCGCTCCTTCCTTGCTATGCCATTGGCCAGGCCCTAGCCACAGGGCACATGTAACTGCAAGGGAAGCAGGAAAATGCGGTCCTTGGTGGAGAGCTTTGTACCCAACTAAAACTTCTATTACCATAGAAGAGGAAAATAGATATAAGGGAACAATTGGCAGTCTCAGCCACAGGAAACAAAGGACCAGCCCCATGACATTCTATCAACCAATCATGCGAGGTAGGAGGGACCATAGTGAGCAGAGATTTTAAAAACAACTCAGAACTGTGGCTCATGATATAAGAAGACCCATGGATGACAGGCAGCCTGGGCTTTGCACAATCAGAAGCCATCTGACTTCCTAGGGAACCAGCAGGGAGGAGTACCATTTCCCCCTGATTCTATTGACTTCACCGCCCACAGGCAGCTCCTGAGCACCTCCAAGGCATAGCAGTGCACAATCTCTCAGATTTTGCACTGAGAGACCACCTAAGGAGTCAGCCATGAACCATCTACTGCAGCCTAAAGCACTGGACCTGTGCTGGGTGCCAGAGGTTGGGATGGAGTGCTAGACTGCAGAGACCAAGGTCGCAGCAGGGATCTCATGGGTGAACCTGAATCCCTGGCTTCATAGAGCATCTCTCGTGCCACGCCACCTCCCCCAGCCCCCCACAAGCTATTCTATAGCTGGGAGCAGCTGGCGAGGTCGGGCCGTTCAGGGCAGGAAAATCTGACTGCTAATTAAAGGCTGACCTGAGAGCTGCCTGCTGCTTGTCCACAGGGGCTCCTCTCGCCTCAACGTCTCTAGTGCCCTCAACTCGTGCCCCTCACAGGGCCCGGAGCCCTCACTGTCTGCGGCAGCTGTATGGTTCACTCTGTAGCATGCCACCTCCAAGGCCTTCACCTCGGACGGAAGGCTCTGGCCTCAGAGCCATCGCAGTGGGCCCTTTGTCACCCACAGGGTGTAGAGACGGAGGGTGGGAGAGGACCCTCAGCTTCTTGTAAAAAACAAGTCACATTTCACAAAGAGAGATGCAAATACCAAAATCCTCTTCCTGGGGGCTCAGAAGGAAAAGTGTGTACACATTCAGCCTGGAATTGCGTGAGAGAAAAGCCTTAGACCGGCAAAGAGCAGACGTGGGATGCAGCTCAAGGGCAAGCCCCACAGGACGAGCGGGCCCCCGAGAACTCCTAGAGGTTGATTTATTCAGAAGAAGAAACCAGAGAGGAGAGGCAAATGCAGTGATCCTCCCGGCTGAGGAGATCCCTGTGAAAGACGGCCTAGTCCAAGAAACATGCCAAGTTGGGAGAGAGAAGGTAGTTTCTCATAAACACTGATCAGGAAGCCAGTTAAAGCTCCTCCTCTGCAGCCCCCCACCCCGCCCAGGCCTTCAGGACAGCGGAGAAGCCGTTCAGTGAGAAATCAGCCTCACTCCACTGCGGCCCCCACAGCGCGCAGTTGTTCTGTGTGGCCTTCATGTCTGTAAGATGCACAGCATGGTTTAGACGAGCAGATGTAGACAGCACACACAAGAAGAAAGAAGCATGTGGAAACATGTTCTGCTTTACAAATTATCAAAGAAGCAAGTTAGCATTTACACCAATTATACTTCCCTTCGATAGTTTTTAGCGAAGTTCAGTGCTGGCACATTGGGATGGTCTGTTCACCTGCCCTCCTGGCCCAGCCTCCTCCTTCTTAATCCCTCCCCTTATCGCAGGTGATTGGGCCTTGATATATAGGGTGCTAATCCATAGGCTAGCCTAAAGCCAATCAGATTCTCCCTCTTCAGAATTTAAACTCAGATAACAGACAAAACTAATGTTTGCTAATAAAGATCAGAATTTGTTTTTTCTTCTGGGAGACGGGATTGACTGCAAAGTGGGACAAGATACTTTCTGCAGTGATATAAGTGTTCTATATTTTAACTGGAGTATAAATTACATAAGTGTATATTACATAAGTGCATATAGTTGTCAAAGGCACACTTAAACTTGTACATTTGATTGTATGTAAATTATAAACCCTAAAAAAGTTTAACTTGGAAACACAGAAGTGATAGATCATTAGCAATAGATTTGGGGCGCCTCTGTGTTTTTACGGAGACTGGTATAGGGCTCCTGAGTACCTGCTTGAAGTGAGGTAAGTCAGCGAGGTAGGACCTGGTACAACCAGTTATTGACTGCACATTTGAGTAAGTTACTTAGTCTTCTGCCTCAGTTTATCTATCTGTGACATGTTAAATCTCTACACCAGAGGGAGGTGTGAAGATTAAGATAATCAATATAGGCAATCAGTGCAGTGCCTGGGATAAGGTGAGTCCTTAGAATGCTGAGCAGTTGGTTAGAAAACAATATGTGCTCAGAGCTGATAGCTCTGCTAGGTGAAAGAAAGAAAGAAAGAAAGAAAGAAAGAAAGAAAGAAAGAAAGAAAGAAAGAAAGAAAGAAAGAAAGAAATAGAGGGAGGGAGGGAGGAAGGAAGGAAGGAAGGGAGGGAGAAAGGAAGAAAAGGAAAAAAAAAGCAGCTAGGGAAGAGAGACGGAGCAGGGAAAGCCGAGAAGCTGAAAGAAGGCAGGCCCCTGGGAGCAGCAGGCAGCTATTTGGGCGCCTGCTGGCTCCCAGCTCCGGTTTCCCTGAAGCCTGACTGCACTTGGCCCCCCGTGCGGGATGAATCCTCACATTAGACCTCCTTCATTTTCTTTGGAAAGCAGTTTGGCCAGCCACATCAAACGGGGCACAAAAACAGCCTTGCTGGCTGACCTGGGTACTTCTCTTACAGAAATAATTAATGAGAAGGAAAAAGCCACATGCACAAAGATGTCCAGGGCAGCTTTATTTATAATGGAAAATTGGAAGCCTTGAGATGCCCAACAATCAGGGAATAAAAAAATAATAATAATAATCCTTTGGATGGAATATTATGCAGCCATTAAGAATGACAAATACAAAGCCCACGTAGCAACATAAAATGTTTATGAAAGAATAAGTGAAAAATAAACACAAAATAATTGTAGCAGACTCTGATTACACTGGGCAAAAAAAAAAAATATGTATGCGTGTGGACAGGGTTGGCTGGGATTACCAAAAATGACAAAAACAAGCTTATTCTTGAGCTATTTAGAGGCAAGTGCTCTCTGAAAGGAGGGGTCTCCTTCCCAGTCACTCCCGAGGCACCCCAGCCCTGGGAAGGAGAAGGATGAATGCCCTTCAAACTCGCCGTCCCCACATCCAGTTCCTTGCCAGACCCCACCCCGCCTCTCTGGGGAAAGGATGCTCAGGGCTTGGGCTGCTGGTATTTTTAGCCAGGCCTCTTGCCGTCCAGTGTTCTAGGGTAAAAATAGCCAAGGTGGAGGACACAGCACTAACTTCGCTGCTTTCTGCCCCCCCTCCCCTGGACCAGGCGCCTCCTGGTCTTGGAGTTACAGCTTTTGCTGCCTCTCTCTGGCTCCGTCCCATCTCTTGAGGCCTCAGTGGCCAGAGAGGAATGTTCTGGTCTCCATCTTGGAGCCTTGGAGGTCATGGTGGCCAAGTGTTCCATTTTATGGATAAGGAGACTGAGACCCAGATAGAAGAAGGGAGATGACAGCAAGTAGTTGGCCAGAAGTAGTCCCCTTCTCACCCACAACCCTCCTGTCCCGTCCGGACCCCACTGATGCAGGTCTAGGGCAGGACCAGCTCCCACGGCTTTTCAATCGATGAGCTGCATCCTCCACCCCAGGCTGGAGGTGTCGGCTCTTCTCACCTTTGTTTACCTTCTTCCTAGGACCTGCCAGATGTGGTGAATTCTCAGTTATCCAGGTGGACGGCACACCTCAAGGGTTACCTGTGCCTGCTACTGCCTCCCAGGCAAGCTGTCCCCAGCTCCAGGCACACATTTGAGCCCCTCCATCTGTGGGGGTACCTTCTTAAGGAATGTATACTAATTGTAGCACCAGCTGAAGCCAAATCTAACTATGGAGATAAATCTGCCAGCAAAAAAATAAACCCCAAAATGCAGTTTAAGGCAAAATATATGAGACTTGAAGAGAGTCAGCTGCTAGAAGCCTGGCCGTCCTTGCCACTCCTACAAAGCATGAGAAGTTACCTTGGCAGGAAGTACCCAGATGGGCCCACTACACCAGAGATCACCCCAGGGTGACGTGCCTTCCACGTGTGCTGTGGCTTCCAGTTTTGCTCCCCTCGTGGACCTTGCCCCTGCCCATAGCACATGCCACGCACTGCTTGACCCTTGCTTAGTCCACAGGTCTCATTTCCTGATGAGACTGTTGAGTCCCTGCACATCACCCAGTTTACAGCTCACATGGGTAGGGCTCAAATGAACAGCCCCAAGGTAGAAATCACAATGCCTGGAATCAGGAGATGAGCTGAGCCTAAGGGACTGGATTGGCAGGCAATTCACATCATCCCAGGCCCCGCTGCGGCTTCTGGGTGCGCCCGTGCACGTGCGTGCCAGTATGCCGCTGTGCATGTGTGTGCGTGTGTACAGCCCGTGTGTGTCACAGAAGAGTCCCACGACTACACTGAGTGTACCCAGTTTGGGGCCCAAACCTCAAGAGTCTATAATGACAGTCAGGACGGCCCCGAGCTCTTCTCATTATTTCAACATTGTCCTGGAAGTCCTGCCAGTTCTTGCACTCGGCTGCAGCTTCTGACTCCAGTGTCAAATCCCTGCCCCTAGCTGGCACTGTGTCAGTACAGAAACACTGGAAGCCCCGATGATTGCAGGAATAGGCACCCTCCATTAATAAAACGGGAAAAATGGATCAGTGCATAACAAATGAGGCATATGTGGCAGGTAAGACATGGAAGCCAGGCCGGGACGAGAACCCCAAGGTCATAGGGCTGAGGGGTAGAAGCCCCAGATCGAGAACTCTTGAGGATCGTGAGTCAGAGCTCAGAGGTCTTGAGGGCCAAGGGGGCTGGAAAGAGGTCCTCACGCGGGGGTGTGTCCTCTGACCACATGTGACATACTCCTTGTTGTCTTAAGGGAGTGTGGAGTCGTGCGTGGGGGGCCTGTGGGATGCTCTCATGGGACCAGCCCACTGTCCCTGTCTCTTGCTGCTCCCTGATCCTGGCAGCCAAAGGCATTGCCATGCTCAGTCTGGCATGCAAAAGAGGACAGCAGTGAACAGGGGGGTCCCATTCAGCCCATCTCTCTGCCTCCTGTCACCTGTGGCCTGCCCTCCGTCAGGGCCACAATGATGCATCTGGGGTCCCCAGAGCCCGGAGCTCTAACCCAGCAAGTCACCTGGCAGGCCCCTGTGGCAGAGCCCTGGGACTTCTGAGCTCTCTCTGAAAGCCCAGGGTCCCCTAAATATGTGTCTACTTCGAGGAGGTCAGGAGAGTGGCCTGGACATTAAGGTTTGGAAGAAAAAGCCTAGAAGCTTAGGTTTTAATCTGGACGAAGCTCGGTTTCCATTTTCTCCACTTCGCTTTCCCTATTGCAAAACGTGAGCTGCAGACAGGCTCCGGGTTTCTTACCAGTCCCACCTGCTAACTGACCTTGGGCAAGTTACCTGACCTCTTTGAATTTCAGTTTCTCTGCCTATAAAATGGGGGCCCTAATCCATGCCCTGTCTTCTACTGGGCAGGATGAGAATCAAGGGCAGGAGCATCTGCCAAAGTGCTTTGAAAATCAGACCTTCCTCATTACTATGACCAAGAATATCCAGTTCACTCCACCTGGGCCAGGCCCTGGGGCTACGAGGGAAAGTAAAGATGCGGTCCTGCCCTTAGCCCTCCTCTGATGTGTTGGAGCGATGGAAATAATGATCAGCACCCATTCTGACAGGGAGAGTGAACAAGGTACCCAAGAACTAAACTGTTCAGTGGCTGGGAAGGACCCTGGTGACTGGGGCTAATCTAGAAGGCTTCCTGGAAGAGGTGAGTCACCTCAAGAAAATAAAGGCTTTCACAGTAAGCCCTGGGAGTTACTTAGAGAGGGCATGGCTCTGTTCCTGGCCCACACCAACCCCCTGAAGCCCCTTTACTGGGCTTTTGAACTACAACACATCACCTTATTTGTTCTCCAAAGCAGCCCCGTTGGGCAGTGATTACATATGCCCATTGATAGGCTCAGAGGTGGGGCTCACGCAGGCTCAAGGAGCCAAGTGTAGCCCCTCTCAGCATCCTCCCCATTTCCCTCCCCTCTCCTCCTCCTCCCCCCACTACCTGGAGGAAGCACAAATGCAGATGGCTCCTTTTAAGTCTCCAGGGATCAAAGGGTTGGCTTTGGAAGAAAGGCATGCTGCTGGAAAGCCAACCAGAGCCCAGTCTGCACAAAATCCTTTCCTGCTTCCCTTCCATAGCTTGGGCACGGAGCCCCTCCTGCCCAGCTGCTGGGGAGCGCCCACACCTGACGGCTCCTGGGCCTCCTGCTCCCCCTCAACACACACATGCATCAGGGCCAGGCCCCTGATGTTCTCTGCCCCTCTGTTGGGTAATTTGTGGAATGTGTTGTCCCTGCTGGGCCAGACACTGTCATGTCTCAGAACAGTGGGAGAGGGGGAAAGACAAAGAGAGACGAAGAATGACAAAGAGACAGGCAGGGCCTGGGATGGAGGAGAAGCACTAAGGGGCCAGGAGGAGGAAGAAAAGCAGATGAACAGAGTGAGAGAAGAAAGCAGACGGCAGAAGCCTCACAGACACTCGGAGGAGATGCAGAGAAAATACAGAGACGGCAAGAGGAGGAGAAAAAAGCACCAATGAGCAGGGCAGAGATAAAAAGGTGAAGGGGAGATCAATGAGGTAAAAGAAGAGATGGGTTATTTTAAAAAGACAAGCCAAAGCGAAGAGGGAGGAGCAGAGTGGAGAAAAGAAGGAAATGACTGTAGCAGACAGAGATGGGCTGGCAGAGCAGGAGGGGCAGCCCCAGCTCAGGAGCCAGGGCTGCAGAGCTAGCTTTGGGGAGGGCCCCTAGCACCCCGCGTCCATCACGCACCAGGGGTCCATCAGACCCCACGTCTGCTCTGAGCTCCTCACCCCTCCTACCCTCTGGGCCCCAGCGGCTCCCAGCCCGGAGGAGACTCCCAGGCAGCGTCTTGGACGAGGTAGCAGCAAGGGAAGGGGGAAGGGGAGAGGGTGGTGGGCACATCCTTCAGGAGTCCCTCTAAGCCCTCCATGGAGTAAAGTCCACGACACCCCCTACCCCCCTACCCACCCCTCACCCCCATCCCTGCCTAGGGCTGAGAGCCCTCCAGGGGGGCAGGAAAGCAAGTAATTCCAGGGCAAGGTTTTGCCTCAAGGAGACAGCGGAACACATCTCTGTGGCTGACCCCGACCTGTGCTCTTCCTGGCCCTTCACCTTCTCTGGAGTGGAAGGACCTAGATTTTCTGATGCCAGGACCTCTGGGTTCCTCCATTCCCCACCCCCAATCCCCCACTCTCACCCACATCACTGACTGGTTGGGTGACCTTGAACTAGTCACTTCTTCCTTCTGAGCCTCACTTTCCTTATCTGTGAATTGGGAAATAATCACAGTGCCCGCCTCGTAGGATGGCTGCGAGGATTAGATAAGACGAAGGTGACCGTGTGCTCAGTGCGGAGCCTGGCACTGAGCCGCGGAGGGCCCTGCTGCGGCTGGTGCTGAGACAGTGGCTGTGGAGGTGTTGACGCCCTGGGGTAGAAACCCGGCCCTGGCTGGCTCCCGGGGGCTCTGTGAGGCTGCAAGAGCGAGGGGTGGGAAGGGCGCACTGGCGTGAGGCAGGCTCCCGCCGGCGCCCAACGGCCGGCTCCTCTGCCCTGCACAGCAGCCACCACGCTGGCCCCTGCGATGATCAGAGGCCAGTGAAAATGTTTTGATTTATTTCAAAATCAGAGGGAAAGTAATGTTTTATGTGAAAGAAAATGTTTTCATATATAATATGAATATATTTATCTTTACCCCAGGGCAGTTGTGAAATGTAAGTTTTGGTATTGGTATGTGACAGAAGAGGCTCACGATGGCAACGGCGCCCGTGGCCCACAGTCGTGGGGCAGGCCTGCGGGCCAGTGCCGCTGTGAGGGTGGGACAGATGCACTGTTGGTGGCCCTAGCGGATAGGCCAGGCCAGAGGGAGGACAGCTGGGCCGAAGCCCTGCTAGGGATGTCGGCCTGGGGAGTGGTGGGAAGGGAGAAGTGATGGGAGCAGAGACTGACATAGGAGCGAATCGACCTCAGCCCTTGGGGCAGTCCCCTAATCTGAGGGAAAAGCATACTCTCTCCCTCAGGGAGCCCCAGTCTGAGGGAGACAGAGTCCTGGCCTCAGGGAACACACAATCTCATAGAAAAGACAAAATAGTTTTAAAAGATAGCAAGCTACTGGGGGGAGAAAACCTCAAAGACAGTCCCGTAATCAGCCCTATGGCCATCAGAGAACCCTGGAGGGAGCTCCCTGCTGGCTGGAGGAGGGCAGTCACCTCGGCAGAGACGGAGGCCCTGGGCTAAGGCAAGGAGAGCCATCGAGAAGGGAGATGCTGGCACTGCTCTCAGGGGAAAGAGGCAAATGGAGAGAGGAGGATTGTGGGTCTGGGCACAGAGGGGTCTCAATGTCCAGTCAAACCCCTCCACACTGCCCACACCTGGGACCTTCACAGGCCATGGTTGTCCCCGGGGCATCTGTGTCCCGAGCTGCATAGGGACCCAGGAGTCACTCCTGGTGTGGTCAGGTAACCGCATGCCCCAGGTGCCCCCCAGCCAGGCGCCCTACAGAATTAAATTACCATATTGGAAATAGCAAAGTAAACACCAATAGGTAAAGTGCAAATTAAAGCCATTCCTCCCAGATACCTTATTTATAGACCTGAGCTCAGTGGCCGCGCCCTCCTGGGCAGGAGCCACAGGAGCAGAATGGGGCACCTGCCCGGTGCAAGCCTGTGCCCAGGACACTGGGCTTCTTTCTGACAAAGGATGGAGCAAGACCCACCTGAGGCCTGGCCACCGCCAGCACCTGGCTTCTCAGGGGGACGGCGAGGGCCATCCACGGGACTTGGGCTTCAGCAGCACAAAGTTGAGGGGCCGGTGAAGACTTGGCTTGTGCAAGGGAAGGCTTCTGCTAGAAACGGAGGCGCAGGGGTGGAGGGCCGGAGATGAGGGGTACAGAGTCCATGGAACAGGTGCTGGGGGCTGAGCTACCACAATGAGGACAAGAGCCGACACACAGCAGCTGCTGTTCAATGTCCCGCCAAGCCTTGGCTGACTCCACCCTCACGAGAGGCCTGTGATCATCCTCATTTTACAGGCAGGGACACTGAGGCATGGAATGGTTGTATCACTACGCCGCCACTAAGTGTCCTGTCGGGGATTTGAATTCCAACAGTCTGTCCTCTTTGTCACCACGCTGCCATCTCTCCAGTGGCCTCCCCAGACAGTTTAGAAGACCAAGCCTGGCACTCTCTTGGTCGCCAGTGTTTTCCCACCAACATGCGTGCCGGCCTTCACATAAGAAAGTGCCCGGCCTTGCCCAGCCGTGGGCAGGTGGACAAGCGCAGGCCCCTCTCTGGGGCTGGGGACACGGAGGTGCCCGCACTCTCACCGGCCCACACCCTTCCTAGGCCTGACCCCCGGTCCCAGCGGCACAGGCGATGGCTGCAGGCTGAGGCTGTGGACAGAGCGCGCCTCCCTGTAGCGCTGGCCTGGCTAGCGCGGAGCCTGACCTTGGCCTCATTGGCGTGCTCCTCTAACCCACGGAGCGCATGCCGCGGATGGTTAGCCACGGGTTTATTAGTGGAGGGAAAGTGCCGGCCAGGGCCAGGAAACCACACTTCGCCTGATTTGCTCATTCCACCAGACCTGGGAAATCTGTCACCATCTTAAAGGCAAGGAGCCAGGAACAGAAGCTGCGGGCTTGGCAAAAGGACGGACTGGAAGAAGAAACGGCCACAGTTTGGAAAGAAGGGAAAAGGCGCGCCAGAGCCTCGCGCTCTCAGCCAATCGGCCGCGCCTCCGAGAGCTGTTTCCAGCTGGAAGCCGAGGGACACCACGAGATGGACCCTTCACAAACATCCCCCACCACTGGGCAAACACCACGTGCCGAAAATAGCCCCTTTCCTGAGTGGGCTGGCAGGCCCCGGGACAGGTTTAACCTGGCGCCCGCTGGACACGCACCTGTCAGGGTACCCACTTTCTCTTGCTGCGATTGGTCAGCAGGGCCCCTTATCTATTTTATGAGGACTAGGGAGAGGACTCCAGTGGTTAAAGACCAAGAGGCAGCCCAGGGCCTGGAAAGAGCCCTAAGAAGGCCTGGGTTCTGCCATCCCCAGCTGTGCGCTTGGACAGGCTACTTCCCCCACTGAGGGCTCGGCTTCTCCACGCACAAAGGGGCAGCAATCCTGCCTAGACTGAGGACCAGAGCCAAGTGATGAAGGCCATAGTTGCCACCCGGTGCCAGACCCTGGAGGGATAAGAACACCAACTTTGATCAAGTGCCTTCTACCTGCCCAGCTCAGGGCTAAGCACTTCACTTGTATGAATTGCTTTAACCTTCGTAAGACAGGTACCAGCACTAGCTCCATCTTATAGTTGAGGAAACCGAGGCACAAAAGAGTTCTGGTACTACCCAAGGTCACACCTAGCCAGGGCCTGCAATTGAACTTGAACAGAGGTGGTCTAACGCTGGAGCTCACAGTTAACCACACTACACACCATGTGAGGCCTGTGTCGGGTGGAAATAAAAAGGCATGTGTGTGTATCTCCTCAGTGCCCTAAAGGACTCACGTCTCCTTAGAGACTTTCTAGAAGCCAGAGGCCAGGAGGAATGGGCAGAGGACCCCTCGTGTCCTTTCCATCTCTGCTTCTCCCCGCTCCAGGGGAGGGAGTAGACAGCTGGGAAAGCCACTGCCCAGCAGGTAGGGTAACCATCGTTCAAAACGTGCCCCGGTCACAGTGCCGGGTGGGGTGGGGGCAACAGGCCGTCAGCCATGTGGTCCCCAGCCCACGCACTGTCTGGCCGTCCAGGGGGTGGGATGGGGGGCCCATAAATAGCAGGCTTCTCACCAGTGTTGGGAATAGAAACCCAATCCAAACAGTGTGGTGAGTCCGGGCTTTCCAGAGTGGCCACAACCCCCAGGGGCCTGGAGGCAGCTGTGAGGGCCCCCTTCCCCTCTCGCATCTCCTAAAGGATCAGGTCATCTTGAGGAGAAAGCCTAACTGGCCCCAGTCCCAGAATCCTTCATAGCTCAGGAAAGAATGCCAAGAGGTGACAGGAATACAACAGGTGGCATTTATTGAGGACCTACTACGTGCTTGGCACTATTCTAAGAGGATTGTCCCAGTTAACTTCATCGCAATCCTGTGAAATAGGCCTATTATCCTGGTCATTTTACAGAGGCGGAAATTGAGGCACAGAGCTGCTAATGCGTGTGACTCAGTTCACACTGTTGGAAAGTGGTGGAGGTAAGACTTGAACCCAGGCCAATGAGTGTGCCTCATGCTACTGGGCCTGGGGGCAAACACCAGTCACATCCAAGGAGAAGACAATAATGGTTCAAGGTGCACGCACGAAGGTCCACCATGGGATTAGGACTGGGGCTTCTCAAATTCTTGGGCTAGGCCACCATGTAGAATTTGAACGCATTATGCAGAGCAGGGCCTGAGGAGCAAGGGGGAAGGGGTCCCCAGCAGTGCTGACCTGCTGAATGCCAGCTCAGCCTCAAAGGTGAGACCCTATTCCTGAGTCCACTTGGCTCTGCAGGGGAGGCAGGGGTGTAGAGGAAGTGTGAGGGAACCCCCAAGGCCACTGAGAGGAGTACATGGAACCCCAATGAGACAGGTCCTGAGAAGCCCACTCTACTGCCACATACTCAGAGGCCCTTCTAGGTTTCTGAGACCCAGAGAGAAAGTTCATTGTCAATTGTTGATGACTTCTGGAGATTTTATCAGACTCAAATACCAGCTCCTGCCAATGGATCTCGCCAGACTCCATCTGTGTGTTCGCTTGTTCCTAGTAACTTCCCCCTCCCTCAGGGTCCCTCCTCAGGACACTCGGGACACTGGCTTGCTGTCCTGGTGAAGGCCCTCATTTCTCTTGTCCTTTCAGGATTCTTTGAGAGCAATAAATGAAGACGTGCAAACACCTGGACAGAAGCCTAGCGTCTCTGAGTTTGTGGAATGAGGAAGCTTGTGCACGCGTGGGGCAGGGGCAGGTGGCAGCCTGCAGCTGGATTCTGAAAGCTCAGATAAAGGTTGCCCACCTCTGCCCTGAAGGGACGTGGTGCGTCGGGGGAATCAGAACCCTGCCAGGGCTCCTGGGCATTCTGGAGGAGGGCCCTGGACAGGCGTTAGGCATTTTGGGAGAAGGAGGTCAGCAGCTGAGGGTGGGGGAGGGGAGGCAGCTGGGTTTGAGGAAAAAACATAGCTGGCAGGTCTCCCTCAAACTGAATGCCTGGCACGCTCTCCCCCCTAGAAAGGCTGGCTGGCTCTTCACCCTGCTGACCCAAGCAATTGCCTCTCTCCCCCAAGGGGCTAGGGTGCGGCAGTGCTGCCTCCTGGGGCTCCCTCTCCTGCTCCCACATTCTCAGCCAGAGGGTAGGGTGAAGGGATGGGAGGCCTAAGCCCTGCCTCAGCATCCCAAGTCGCTCCTGCCCAGCCATCCATTATATGGCCTCCAGGGCTGGGGTGGGCCAGCAGTAGCACAGAAGGCTGGGAACTGGGGCCGCTTGATGTAACAGGCATATCGAAGATGCTCAGCAGGCGTTATTTTGCACGAACAAGCGTACAGAGGATCCAAGAGGCCTTTTGGAGGAAATTCTTTTGACATGAAGTTTGGAATCTGCCAAGCTCTTCTGAACTTGAAAATCAGGAGAATCCAGGGCTGAGAGATGAAGGACAGCATTTCTCTCAGGCCTCAGCGCCAAGAGGAAGGAAGAGAGGCAGCCAAGGTCAGCGTCGCCCGAAGGAGGAGGCTGAGCAAAGTAGGAGGCGGGCTGTTCACGGCTGCTCTGAACTGACCTGGGCACAAGGTGTCAGGGGCCAAACTCTCTCAAGTTCACTGTCTTCTGTTTCCTCTGGCTCCAGGGCTGGCAAGGCCTTGGCAGCCCCCCTCCCCGAACCCCAGGATGCCTGGTGGTTAGAGTTTTTGAATTGGAGTCTTGGCGCCCTCCAATTGTTCCTCACCTTTTTATCAAGCACCAGCCACCTGTCGCTCTGATCAGGACCTGACCAAGCAGTGGACAAAAGGCAAAATCGCTCCCATCGCGGGACTGACGTTTTCCTGAAAGGAGACAATATGTAAGAGCTACTAAAGAATAACAATAATGAAGCAGAGTAAGAGGAACAGAGAACACTGGGGTGTTCAGGAAGTGACCCTGGAGCAGAGACCTGAAGCAGGTGAGGACGAGCCCGCCAGGCAGAGCGAGCAGCCAGTGAGTGCAAGGGCCCTGAGGTGGGAGCGCCTGTGGCGGCTCTGGGGCGACAGGTCAGGAGAAACGATGGAGGCCTCTGTGAGGCTGCGAGGTTTTACCCCGAGTGAGCGGGAGCCCCTGCAGGTCCAGGGGAAAGAGCGCCGTGGGCTGATGGTGTCCACCAGTCTGAAACTTCGCCCTGGGCTTTAATCTTCCCCTGTAAAAAGAGGACCTGGGAGCAGTGACCTCACAGAGTTGTGGTAAGTTTTAAATAAAATGCTTTCTATAAAGGGATCTGCCTGAAACATAGGATGACTCAACACACGGTAGGAGATAACAGGTTATTCTCATTACCCTCTAGAATACCCATGGAATTCCCTCTAGAGTCGCCACCAACGGGTGGCCTTCCTGCCACTGCTTGGATCCCCTCAGCTGGGATAGCTTTCCAGGGGGGTCTGGGCTTTTACACAAAGCCAGCGGGGCCAGGCCCGAAGTATTCTCCAGTATTCGCTCTGATGCCCCAACAGGTGTCTCCCCGGGGAGCACTGCTACAAGGCCAAGACTTGGGCGGCTGCCCGTGTGAGTGGGCTGGACAGCAGAGCCAAGCAGGGGGCGGGAAAGAAGTGGCAGATGCAGGATGTCTAGGCGGGATCACAGGATGCACGCGGCTGCCCATTGTCACAGCGTCGTCATCCTCTCTGACACCAGCGACCTGGAGCAGACCCAGGGACACCGGTGCCGGCTGCCGGTGCCGCCCGTCTACTGCAGCGCTCAGGCAGCCAGAGCCGGCGGACGCTTCTCACTGGCTCCCCGATCATGACCGGAGTCACGTCCTACATACATGCATGAGGCTCTGGGCTTGGTGGGGACCTCCGAGACCCCAGGGTAACCCTGGCTTCGGACCAGAAGCGGCCTGCGGCTGGTGAGGCAGAAAGACCGGCACGGCCATGACCAAGCGCCTGCCCCTGCAGCACGGCTCGTGTCCCGCTCTCTGCGGAGGAGGCTGCTGGTGCTGCCCGCGGGGCCCCCAGCCTGCCCAGACCTCTTTGGTGGGCCCCTCTCCCGCCCTCTGTGCCCTCTTCCTGGGGTGACTGCCCAGTCCACAGGAGCTGCTTTGCCTGCAGAGCTGGCAGTGCCTGACAGTTTATCCCCCAAGGTGGCCCTTACCCGATGACTGGGACGCCGGTGAGGGAAGGCTCAGCTCCCTAACCTCTAATGGGGACAGCCCTGAGGTGTAGCTGACACTCCAGAGTCCCCTGAGGGACAAGCCGAAGGCACCCTCTGCACCTCATTGCCTCTCCCTCTCCTGTCCCGCTTCGCCCAGGCCCTCTCTGTCCCCAGGGAGCGCTCCCGAACGCACTTGGCCGAGAAGCCCCATCTCGGGGTCTGCGTCTGGGGAACTGAAGACACCTTTGAGGTGAAAATAGCAGTAGTGGTGGTAATAGCTAATATTTAAAGAATGTCTACTACGTGCAAAATATTGTTTTAAGTGTTTTATGGCATTAACCTCACAGCAACCCAATGGAGTAGTTACTCCCATTATCCCCCTTCCTCCAACGAGGAAACCAAGGAATAGGGAGGATAAGCCAACTGCCCTGGAGGTGCTGTTGTTACCATCATAAGGTTAAGTGGCCCAGACAGAGTTCTTACCTGATAGCCCTTCTGATAAGGCAGGAGTACACAGGTATACCCGCAGACACAAACACACACACACGTACGCACACACTTTGAGGGCAGACACTGTGCGGGCCCCGGGTAAGCACTTGGAGAATGGCCCGTGACCTGTCTCAGCTGCAGACCCAGGGCAGGTCTCCCCGCCCCCCGAAGCCATGACTTGTCGTCCTTATGGGTTCATCAAGGGCAAGCCAGAGAAATTTCTTGCCCCATCCCTCCCTCACATTCAAGGGGACTGGGCGCAGTGGGGCCCATCGAGGGAGGACGGCCCTTGCTTGGGTCTCCGGATGCAAGGCTATCACGTGCCCTGCTCAGCAAAGTCTGCTGAATAAATAGGCAAATTACTTCAGGCCTAAAGGTGGGGCCACAAATCAATCTGGCTCCACAGAACCAGATTTTTGGTGGAGAAAACCAAATATGCACATACGCATGCAAATTAAATTGAATCAACAAAAAAAATACGGTAACTTCTGAACAAAATTAAAATCATAATCAGATCCAGAACTGTGAACACCAGGGCCCGCACCCTAGGCCGCTTACTTTGCCAAGAGCCCTGGGGGTCCAGACATGCAGGACGGAGACCCTGACCCCTGGAATTGCACAGTTTACCTGGGCTGGGCTCTTG
The DNA here is from genome assembly GCA_004026765.1 of Micronycteris hirsuta. Taxonomy (NCBI): domain Eukaryota; kingdom Metazoa; phylum Chordata; class Mammalia; order Chiroptera; family Phyllostomidae; genus Micronycteris; species Micronycteris hirsuta. Next base: position 79,439 of record PVJI01004840.1, on the reverse strand, counting down.
AGGGGGCCTGGGAAGCATTCATCAGGATCCCAGGAGAAGTGAGTGTCTCGCAAAGGGCAGCTGCATCTTACCTTCTCAACTAAACAGCCGAGTGCCCCGTGTGAGCCAGCTCTGCCCCACCCTCTCCCAGGCCAGTCCTCTGCACCAGCTCAGTGGGTCACTCAGGCCCAGACGTAACCAAGGAGATCTTCTCTCACCTCAGTGTCCCCAGGCCAAGCCCTTCCAGGCCCAGAACCAGAGAGGAGCAGCCAGCCAAGCCCACCAGGCAGATTCAGGGAGCCGATGTTGCTTCCTGTCTGAATTCCTAGGAGGCCTCCTGCCGGCTCCCCTCAGGGCTTCCCCTGCGCTTGCAGGCAGGCGGCCCTCCTTGGCTGGTGAGGACGTGGAAAACCTCAATGTACCCTTTGTCACAGGCCTTTCAGAAAAGAAGCTGTTCAGACAGGATGACAAACTTTGGGACGATTCACTACGGGCAGCGGGGGAAGCAGCTGCAGCTGACTCCTTTTCCCTCCCTCCGTCCGTCCTTGGGGCGGGGATGGTGTGTGGGGAGCCATCTCGGGTGGGAGCCCCCACTTCTCTTCTCAGAGCTTCTCGTGGGGCGAGACTCAAGCATGTCAAGACCGACAGGGCCTCATGGCTTCTAGTGATGTCCCTGCCACGAATGTCCTCTCAGAAGTGTGCCCCAGGCCCCAGGCAGAGAGGCCGGGAGGATGCCTGTGGTCCGGAGGTGGGCAGCCCGTCTCCTCAGGGCAGCGGACAACTGCAAGGCCTCCGCTCCCCACCCCTCCTACCCCCATTCTGAGGGCAGAGGGAGGGGCCCCGTGCCTTGCACAGAGCCAGGCACACAATGGGCTGCGGACAAATGCTACTGAATAACTAACTGGCAGGTGGCCTCCGTCCACTTGTGACACCACCCGCCCACCCCCAAGAGAGTGACTTGGGCCGGAGCCCCCAGGACTGGAGAGCCCGCCTGCGCTCCCAGCCCAGCGGCGGCCGCCCGCCCTCGCAGCCCGCACCGGCCATCTCTCCCCCAGGCCCTGCCCGGCGACTGCCCTTCCTTCCCCTCTCCTCACTGCTTCACCCTGTTCCGTCTCCTCGGTTGTCTTCCTCTTTCCCCTTCCTCTGCCTCTTCCCTCTTCTATCCACCCAACATGCTTTTCTGCACTCATGCAGGGTGCTAGGCCTTGGGGAACAGAACAGCTAAGCCACGGGCCCTGTCCCCGGGCAAACAAGGGGCAGGGCGTCACAACTTGGTGTAAGTGCCAGGCAGAGGTGTGTGCCAAGGGCTCTGGAGTCCCCGTCCTACCTGTGGAAGGAGGAAGGCTTCCCGGAAGGGGGCTGTGGAAATCAGTCTTGACAAATGTGTGGGGGTATGAGTTGGAGAGTGAGGGGAAGAGTGTTGCTACTAGAAGGAACTGCACCTGCGGGGGCCTAGAGGTAAGACAGAGCGTGGCTTGGGTGGGGGGGGGACTCCGGGATCCAGGCTCTCCTCCATCTGCTCCTGCCCACTGGGGACCCGCTCCTCCCTCCCTTTGCCCGGATCTGCTCTAAGGTCCTGGGGTGGGGTGCCTGTGGTCAGCGCCCGGCTCCACCTCCTGCAGTCTCTCCGCCCAGCTCTCCACCGGCTCTCCAGCAGCACCTGCCCAGCCCCCACCACCTGTAGCTCTGGCAGGGCTGCCAACCACGGTCCCGTGTACCTGGCTGTAGGAAAGGGCTGACGTCAGAGAAGGCCAATCCCAGACTCCCATCCCCTCGGCCAGAACGATCGGTCCCAGGATGGGCATGTGATTCAAGACCTTCTCTGGATTTTCTGTACAGCCACCAGGGGAGAGAGATGCTGTGTGAGCCACGGTGAAGGCAGTAATAGGGTTGCGGTGGAAATTAAGTGGGATGGTAATACACGTGATGTGAAGTGTTTGATTCAATGCCTGCCTGAGTGTTCAATGAATGTTACCTTTATTTCTATTTTCTTTTTCCTTCCCAACCACACACCCCGAGAGCCCGGGCTCATCCAGGCCTCTCATGGCACACGGGGGACACGGGGGCCTGGAGAGAGGCCGTGATTCGCTCCCTCCCTGTCTCCTGCCTCCTGGGCAGTTCTCACCCCACTGAGCTGCTCCCCAGTGAAAGGTGGTTTTCCCATAGTGGGGGGTGTGTGTGTGTGTGTGTGTGAGAGAGAGAGAGACTCTTTCTTATGAAACTTGCCTCTCAGAGGACACTGGCTCCTCAGCAGTCTGTAGCTTCGCAGTGGCCAGCCCGAGAGGCCATGACGCCTCAGGATGCTGCGTGGATATCAGCTGAGTGAAGACCCCTCTGGGCCTCCCACCTCACAGAGCCCCCGCCCCGGCTCTCCTCCCACCCATGCCCCGTGGGTCCCGGCTTCTGTGAGTTCATTCTCTGCTTTTGCCCTGCCTCCGCCTGGCACAGGGGCCACCACGGGCCATGCCAGCCCTCTGGGGTCACTCGGCCCAAACCGCTGCATGTTTCCGAGTAACCTCCGCTGTTCCCGTGGGAGTGGGACAACCAGGGAGAGGCCTCAGAAAACCGACCTGGAAGGTTTTTCAAACAAAGAGTGTGATTTCCTTCAGGGAAGGGATGGAAAAGGGAAAAAATACCCCCCACGGTCCTCCTTGGCTCCAAGTGCCTCCGTCACTGTCTTGGGTGCACTTAGTGGTTTGGCAACTGTGGATGTATTTTAAAATCTGCTGTCCATGCAGAGAGACAAAGGGGCTGGTGTGGGGCCAGGGGAGACCTCAGAGGACAGGGGCGTTCATCTTGTTAAAAATAGCCCTCCCCGTTGCTATTTCTATTGAGCTTGGCACACAGAGCTGTATGATTTTCCCTGTTTCGGCCACGCTTTGCTTGGACCATCTGATAAAAATAGTAGATAACAAGCTCAAAAAAAGCTGGGATATTTTTACATGTAAGCCCCACTTGGAGCGGGACTGAAGTGGGGTGGACAAGAAGGGGAGAAGCCTGGGTGGCTGGGGTGGGGGCAGGGCCTGCGACCACAGAGGACCAGGGAATGGACGAAGTCAGAGCTCAGCCAGGGAGGAGACGTGGGGTGTCTTGCTTTCTCCTATGTCCACAGGTCAGGGTCAACAAGCAGACGCTGGGCCCTCCTGACCCACCGTGGACTTGGCGGTTTCCCAGGCCCTGCTGGCCACGGCCCCGACCTGCAGCATTTTTCCTACCACCCTCCCCAGAGGTGGGAGGCCGGGCTGGATCAGAAGCAGGCACTGGGCACGTCTCTGGGCTGGGTTAGCAGTGCCAGCGCTCACGATGGGGAAGAGCCTCCTGGAGAAATACCCGAGGCCCAAAGCTGAGGGAGGCAAGTGCATTGGGGATAATGAGGAAGAGCCAGGCTCCGCAGACTGGACAACTGGCCTGGTCAAGTGGCATCAGTCAGCACACAGTTTCATGAGGCTGGATACTTAACTCTGAGTGTGGCAGCAACATGATGACTTGAGAGAGCCCTGGTGTGTGTGTGTGCACGCGCCCGTGCACGCGTGAGCAGTGGCCATGCATCCAACGGTCTAGGGTACACTCCTAGATCGTGGCGGCCTCGTGGAAGTCACTGCTGGTTCAGAATCTGTGCTGAAGGACCAGGACCCGATGGAACTGAGTTGTGAAGACACAGCAGGAGCCGCTTACACAGTGGGAGGCTCCCGGGCAGAGGGGAGCGGGCCATCGGCAGGGAGGGGCTGGGAGACCCCACGCGGGTCAGCCTCCATGCCAAGGGAGAGGCCTCTTGTTCTTTTGAGCTAGGGGTTAGGTGGGCACCCGGCTCACACACCAGCTCCTCGAGCACTATGGGGCAGGTGGGGCCCGTAGGACTACCGGGTGAACTCTTCATAATTTGAGCCCTTAAGTGTGTAAGTCTGGAGACTCCCCATAGGCAGAAGTGGGTCTCCCCACAGCCCCCATCACCCACAGCCGCAGACTTCCCGGAAGTGGCAGGCTTATGATACGACAAGCCGAAAGCCCAGCGCAGAAACCTGAGGAGGTGTGGGATCACCTCCGTGCCCCCATCCCTGCTCCTACCACCACGTGACCTGGCTCTGCTCCAGCCTCCCTGGCGGGGGCTTTAGAAAATCATGTTCACCTTCCCCACAACGACCTTGACAGGCTTCAGTCAGGGCAACCCATTCCCATTTAAAAGATGGTAAAACTGATCCAGGGAGATGACCCTGAGTGGGCTGAAGCCAGAGGGCATGCCAGAGGCACCACCCCCCTTCCTGCTGGTCCAGGGACCCTTGGCCCAGCCAACCTGGACAGGTCTCCGGCTCTTCTTCTAGCTCCTGCAGCCGAGCTGGGCACAGCGCTTGTCCTCTGCCAGGCAAGGAGGCAGACATAGAATCACTAAGGGGGGGCGCTTAGGGACTGGCACAGGCTGGCCTCTGACACCCGAGAGAGGCCGCAGCAGCTGGGGCACTTGCTGGTCAGAGCACTGCACAGGGAGTCAAGAGCCCTGGGAGGCTTTGCAGCAGCTCAGAGTGCTACCTTCAGAAAGCCACTTCCTGTCTCTGGTTCCCACTCTCTCTAAGAAAGGCTCCCTGTAGGAGGCACATTTTTAAGCCCGGCCCCTGGCACACAACAGCTTCCGCATTCGGAGTAAATAGATGGCAATCAATGCGAGGCCGCGACAGGACTGGCTGGACCAAGCCCCTCCGGGGCCTGTCACTTCAGGCTTTGAGGCCGATGTCCCTCAGGGAAGGCAGATGTTCCCTGCTGCCCCCAGAGCCATCCCTTGTCTAGCGTCGCCGTCGCCTGTCCACAGCCAGGGGACCCAGTGCTGCAGGCGCTGCAGCTGCCAGCACCCGCCAGAGGTTCCCCTAGCACCCTCCCCGCTCCCCCGGGTTTGTTTCCCATCGTTTCCTCCCACGGTCAACCCGAAGGTCACTCACTGGCTTGCCCGGGAGCACAGTGGGTTGTCAGGCTCCGGTCGCCCACTCCCCTTCATCGTTCCTGGGGACTGTTGACTTTGCAGGAGCCACTGGAAGCCTGAAGAAGGGGGCTCCTGGGCCCAGCGACTGGACTGGCAGGGCCAGTCCCACAGCTGAAACTTCAACACAGGTAAAAGGTAAACACATAAACAGGAGCCGGGGCGCCTCTGCCCCGGGCATGGGAGCAAGAGGCAGGCAGTGGGGGGAATGGTGCCCCGCTGAGCCCAAGGACACTAGGCATTTAAACGAGTTTAACCCCGCTGTCCCCGAGCCAGCTGACACCTCAGATCAGGTCTTCTGAGGTCAGTTACTTGTGCCTTGAATATGAGGTTCCCAGCACAATGGGTTCCTGGAAGTTGATAATGACTAAGAGTTGTCCTGAGTGAGCACCAAATGTGCCAGGTGGTGTGCTTATGTCTCAGGTAGGCACCACAAAAAAAACCCCAGGTAAGAAGGTGAGTGTTATCATCAACCTTGTTTTCCAGATGAGAAAATAGAGGTTCAGAAAGGTTAAGTAATCTGCCCAGGGACGCACAGAAAGCGGCAGAGCTGGGATCTGACCACTTTCTGTCCACTAGTCACGTGGCCACGGCTCTACCCTATCCACGCCACCACGATCTCTCACCTGGACTGCTGCATGACCTCCTTGCTGCTCTTTTGCTTCCACCCTGGCCTTATCCGTTGTGATAAGTTCTCTACACATCAGCCAGAGTGAGCTTCTCGAAACGTGAGATCAAGTCCTTCCTCCGCTCACCTCATTCGTAGCTGTTCTGTGACTGAGAGGCCCCACCTGATCTGCTGCCCCGCTATCCTCCCTCACTCTACTCCAGCCACTGTGGCCTCTGGCATTGTCCCTTCAACACAACAAGCATGCGCCTGCCTCAGGGCCTTTGCACTTACTGCCCTGCTGCCTAAAATGCTCCTCTCCTTAAATACATACGACTCACTCCTTCAGGTCTCTGCTCTCACCTGCCCCACATAAGACAGCCGACTTTCTCCCATCTACTCTCTACCCCTCTTGCCCTGCTCTGTGTCTCCTCAGTGCAGTCACGGCTGCCGGCGCGAGTGTGTGCGTGTTAATCTGGTTTTTTACTACACCTACCAGAACGTGAGCGCCGTGAACCAAGGGTTTTATCTGTTTTATTCATTGCTGTATTCCCAGAGCCTAGAATGGTGTCTGGCATAGTAGGTGCTTAATAAATAGCTGTTGAAGAAATGAATTTAAGGATAAGAGATTCCAGAGCTGGAGTTCTTCTGTGCTCTGCTGTTCCCACCTCTGTGCTCTCTATCAAATTCTCCCAGTGGGTGCCAGTTATGTCCGCGTCACCTGCAGATTGGGGTCCCCTTAGGCTGCGGACTGACCACCTCCCTCCACCCTACCCAGTCCCCCTCCCCTAGCATCACAGAAGCCTGTGGAACCATCCACGCTCAACTTCTCTCACTAAGATCCTGGCCGCTGCGTGAATCCCACTCTGTCAGGCACTGCTTTGCGCGCTGGCTCAGCCCCTGGTGTACCACGGATACTCGACGAAGTTGTACTGCCTCATCCACACGAAGGAAGGTCCACTCACCCAAACTGTGTTGGATAACCAGACTCCTGGCTGACCCTCCACTGGGACAGGCTGCCCTGGCTTGCCTAGCCGGCACCCTTCGTGGCAGCAAAGGCCCCCACTTCCATTCCTGCCCTTGCTGCTATGGTGTAGAATCTGTCTCCTCCCCAGCTCCTCTCTGGGGAACCGAGATTCTACTTCAGCCAGCTGCATCCTGAGCCCTGTCTTAGTTTCCTGTCTATAACACAGGGAACCCAGGGCAAGCTTTTGGTTCCCTTTAAGCAAACCTAGATTTGCTTAGTTCCCTCAGGGCACTCTCTCTCCACCTTACAAAGGGATTCACCACAGATCTCTTTAAATAGCCAGTGACTTCATGACTTAGAATATAGGGTGCAACTTACAAAATAAAATCCTGATAGAGGGCTAGTTCCCAGACTTGGCTGTGGCCACGCCTGCTCCTGCTCTCCAGGGTAGGCCTCTGGGAGGCTGGGGAGAAGGCCTGTGTATTAATAGAACTTTGGCATGTTCTTTATGCAAAGCTGAGGTGGCCTGGTCCCTCTCAGGCCACCTGTCTGTGTCCTGAGGGCTGTGGGGTTCAGCATGCTCTGGGCATTGCTAGGCATCTCTAGGGTCAGGGTGGGCAGTGCCAGGCCGAGGCCAGGGTGGCTTAGGGGGAGCTTCTCCTGGACCCTGGCAAAGGTGTGCATCTGGTAACCCTGGCTGCTTTCCTGGAATTCTCCAGACGGGAGCACATGCAGCCTCTAGGCTGGGAAAAGGAAGGGAGGTGTCTTGGTAAGAATAAGGCCCGACTGACATATGGGAGGTGCCATCTGGTTTCTTCATCTATCAAGCATGTATAGAGCACCCCATGTGCCAGGGTGGTGCCAAGACTGGTAGAAATACACAGAGCAAGCCCTGTCCCGGAGGAGCTCACAGTCTGTGCAGGAAGCAAGTATAGGGCACTGGTCGGGGCTGGCCCTTGGTAAGGCCGTGGGACGCCCAGAGGGAAGCTGCCTTGAAAGGGCTTCTGTAGACCTTGCTCCACTGCTATGACTTGGAATTGCCGTGCCTGTTGTATGGGTGAGGACCTGGGGGCCTGGGGCGGTTGGTTTGTAAATGGCAGAAACAAAACCCAAACCTAGCTCTCCTGGCTCCAGGCTGGTCCTCTGGGGACTGCTTTCTCCCTTGCCTTCACATGTATACTTGGGCTTGTATTTTTAGGAGAAGCACTAGATTTTCTCTAGAACTTCCAATTTTCCTCCTGGATCCTTTGTTCCAACAGAAGCAATTGTCAAGATGAACGGCAGTTAGATGTCCAGACCTCAGGGAGAAACAGAGTCACTCCAGAAAAGCAAGATAGGGTCGTTGTTTTGCACAAGGACTCTGGAGCCAGGCCAAGCAGACCCCAGCGCTACGATCTGTCGGCTGTGTCACGTTGCTTTGCCGTGCTGCGTCTCAGTTTTCCTTTCTATAAAATGGAGTGATAATAGTACCCATCTCTTAGGGTTATGACATAACCCTTGGGTGATTTGATAAATACAAGACACCTCAACAGTGCAGGGCACAGCAAGTATTAGACAAGAATTCATATTACCGATGATTGATTTTCAGCACCATGTCTGAACCTTGGTGATATGGACCCACAGCTTGTACATTAATAAAAGAGAAACATTATTGCAAACTCCTACTCATCCCTCAGAACCCATTCAAACATGATCCCCTCTTCCAAGCCCTTGCTGGAGTGTTTGTTCCCCCTGCTTAAGACTGCCATGGGATTTTGCATCCTTCAAGTATGCAAAGTAGGGAAGGCAAAGAGAATTCATATCTACGAGCACCTAATGAACAACAGGCACTGCCAGGCCATTTCTACAGTTTATCTCATTTATGCTCCACAGTGACACTGAGAAATGATATAATTTCTCCTTTTTAAAGGTGAGGAAACTGGAGTTCAAAGAAGCAAGAGACTTAGTGAGCCAGAGATCAAACCCACTCAGCGTTTATCACAACGTGTTTAGTTCCCAGTCACATGCCTGCCTCCCTGCACAGCTGACGGCACTTGGGAAACTCCACCCGGGCTGGTGGCACAGGCAGGCCGCCGGGGGAAGAGGTGTATACTGCGCACCACCCATCAAGGAGATTTGCTCCCCAAAAGTCTAAGAACCCTCACTTCCCACTTCTTTAGACCTCCAGGACCCAGCAAAAGGTCAAATATTTGTCAGATGCTCACAGACACTTATGGAAGGAAGGGAGGGAGGAAGAGGGCAAACACTGAGGCAGGCATGGATTGAATCGACGAGTCTGAAGAAAATGGGACCCTGGTCTTGGTTCTCTTTATTAATCTGGAAGAAAACCGCCACAGGGGAAGTAGAGCCCTCACTGCAGGGGGGCTGTAGTGGAGGGTAGGAGAGGGCTGTTTTCCTTTGCCCTGTACCACTGGGGAGCACGCCGTTCATGCTCCTGCCCCCGGTAGAGCCTCCGCCCCGGGGGCCCACTCCTCCACACCCGCTGTCTCCCAGGAGGCCCTTCCGCGTCACTGGAGAGGCTAAGTGCCCTTTTCCTCGGGTGCCTGCCTTCCACTCTGGCAGGGAGGCCTGAGAGGATCTGTTGGGGCCTTTCTGGGCTCTTGATCCCCACGCTCTCTGAAGGCCAGTGGGGGCCTGGCACACAGTAGGTGCTTCGTAGGAGTGGCAGGGAGTCCAGCCCAGCTTTCAGCCCCGGTGGGCCCTGAGGGGCCCCGAGCACCAGGGCCCCGGGAGGGGCTCCTTCTCTGGCCCGCCCCTCAGTCTGCTTGCTGCTCCACTTGTGCACTCAGTGGCCCTGGTCAATGTGGACTTTTCCAGGGCCCAGCGCCCATGCCCAGAAACACCCTCCTGGGGGTCACTGTCCCCCGCACCGGAAACTCTGCCTTTCCCACCAAGGGACCTAAGGGGAAAATGACCAGTGGGGTAAGGGGCAGAGGCCAGACCCTTGGTCACTCTGCCTGTGGCTGGCATCCTGTGGGGTGCCGGCTGACAAGGGGCACCTCCCTCTTCCCCACACAGAGCTGGCAGGACAGCCGGTTCATTCTTCTTCAGCCACAGCCTACAGAAAACATGTTCCCATCAGAGCCACGGGCCACTGGTCAGTCCACTGGGGACATCCCTCAGAGAAGGGAGTGGAGGGAGGGGGCAGGCCGAGCACCCAGGCTGGCACACTGTGGCGGGCCACCCCGCTCTGCTGGCTGGTGGTTTTCACGTCTGGCTCCCTGTGGCCCAGACGGCCCCAGCCTGTCACTGCCAGGAGGCGGGGAGGGGCGGGTGCGGGGAGTAGGCTCCTGCCCAAACTCGAACTCACAGCTCGAGTTCCCCGAGGCCCTGAGTCGGGGCCCTAAGAGCCTCTGGGGCCTGAGCAGGGCTCCCGAGTATGGCTCACTGGTGGGGTGCAGCGGGGGTGGGGGGGTACTGGACTCGGTGGTTCTGAGACAGAGGCCAGGAATACTGGGAATACGAGAAGGGGCAGATCAATCTGTAGGACCCCTGGAGGAGGGGGCAGGAATGGGAAGAGAGCCTGGGAGGAGGGCGAGGGGAAGACTCTGCACAGGGCAAAGGGCAGAAAGCGGGGCTGCTGCAAGAGCACTTCCGCCCTTCTCTCACTCACCTCATGACCCTCCCGTCCCCAGAAAGCTTCCCAAATAGCCCCAGGGCTCTCCTGCCTCAGGGCCTTTGCTCATGCCACTGCCCACAAGAAGTCCCTTCCCAGCCCTTCTCAAGACTCCATTCTTAAATTCCAGCTCCCAAGTTGCCCCTCTGCAGTCTCCTCGAATTCTCCCCAGCTAGAAACAACATCCCTCAGAACTCTCAGAGCGCGTGGTTCGCATGCCCCATTCTTTCTGTCTGCTTTGCCTTTGACATATTCATTCATTCAGTCAACAAACATTATCTGAACAGTCACTGTAGCAGGCGTGAGGGGACACTGAGCAGAGTTAGACTTGGTCCCTGCTCCACAGGAGATGGCGATCTTGGGGAGACAGAAACACAAGCAAATACCCCTTCTGCAGGGGCACAAGTGCTAAATTCAATCTAATAAGCATTTAAATGAGCACCTACCAGTCAGTGCTGGGCAGGAAATGTGCACTTTTTGAAACAGTCCTGACCCTCAGGGCAAATGGAGGGACCAGGACAACGAGGAGAGCTGAGTGCCAGAGGGCCTTGGGAGCGGCAGACTCAGACCCTGGGGACAGAGGTCATACCTTAGCCTAGGGTACCATGTTGAGCAGGCCTCGGCAAAGACAAAAAGTTGGGGAAGGGCTTTCTGGGCCCAGGGAACATCTCAAAGGACAGGCTTGGCAGATCGGGGCACTGCAGGTTTGGGCTCCTGTGTAGCTGGAGCCATGGCGGGTAAGAGGCGTGTTGTCCGGGAGGCGGGCTGGAGCCAGAGCACCAAGGCAGCCACACCTGGAGCTTGACACAGGTCCATATGGCTGCTCTCCCCGCGTCCCCATGGACTATATCTCTCCCCTGCCTTCTGGCTTCTGATTGAATGGAGCCAATGGGACGCACCGGCAGGTGATCTGAGATTGCGAGAGCAAGCAGCCTCACTAGACCACAGTTTGGCCCCGTGCCCACAGCCACAGATCCAGGTGAGCCCTCTCCTGCAGCTGCAGCTGTCTCCCTCGTTCCTCCAGGCCGAGCAGCTCTGCCACCGCTCTCCCCGGGGCCGCCTTGTCCCCGTCTCCTCAGGGCCGCCCTGTCCCAAGTTGGTTTCCTCTGCTCTGCTCACATCTCCGTAGACAGCCCTGCATCCAGTCCCCTGCAATTATCCCATTAAGGGAGCTTCAGAGGCCTATTGGGGCCCTTGACCCATGGGCCTTGGATGGAGGAAGAGCCCGGAGGAGTGATGGAGTTTCCACCAACGCTGCATTGGGTCGCAGGAGAGGAAAGTAATCTGGCAGAGCCAGAGTTTCTGCTGCGGCGCAGAGGTAGGGAAATGTGAGGAGCGCAGGCCCTGGTGACTAAAAGTGAAAAGGCCCAAGGGGTAGGAAGCAGGGGCAGAGAGCAGAATGTGCTAGGAAGTTTGCTCTCCATCCCATCGCTGGTTGGGAACTGTCAGATCTTTTAACAACATGATACAAGTCCATTTGAAGCAACTCACTGGTGACCTGTTGGGGATGGATTAGATGGAGGTCCTGGATGAGAAGCCAGAGAACCTGCGAGGAGCCTGACAGAGGAAGCAGAGTGGCGAGGAAGAAGAGAGCTCGGGAGGACTAGGGAGGTTGGAACACAGACGAGGACCTTACAGATGGCTCTGGAGGCGTGGCTGGGCCCTTCTGACTGAGGGGCACTTCTGACTGAGGGGAAGGAGGGTAACCGAGGGAGGGAGGGGCCCAGGAGAGAGGTAAGGCCTGGAGACCAGAGCTACGGGGCGTGCTTCGGGTGAAAGTGGTGGCAGGAGCCAGGGGAGCAGAGGGGCTCCGGGCCTCCCTGCCGACGGGAGGTGGAGGAGAAGGGCAGCGAAGTCAGAAAGCACGGGCGGTCCGGGGCGCCAAGGGAAGGTCATCTGGCTAGTGTAACAAGGAGCTGGCCCAGTCTGTAGGGCATCCCACCGTGCCCTGGGGCAATTACGGGGGCAGATATCCCACCTCGGCCGGGGCAAACGCCCCACTGTGCTGCTGGAGCAGGCTAGCCCACTGGGAAAGTGTTTATTCTGTACACTATGGAATCTCTGAGACCATTTGGGGGAAAGAGCACAAATATTTCTCAAATTACTATCTTATTTAACTTTAATATCAATTGCCTCAAGTAACTTGCCAACACAGCTGGTAACTGGTTAGGCCAGGATTCAAACCTGGGCAGTCTGGCTGCTGGGTCCTGAATGCTCAATGTGCTGCCCCCTCAGTGATGCTGGGTCTTCTCTCTCACAAGGGGCCTTGTGGTCACACACACCTCACCCGCTCTCCTTCCATATCAGAGCCAACCTTCCTTCCTCCCTTCCTTCCTCCCTCCCTCCCTCCCTTCTTCTTCCCTCCCTCCCTCCCTCCTTCCCTCCCTTCTTCCTTCCTTCCTTCCTTCCTCCCTCCCTCCTTCCTTCCTTCCTTCCTTCCTAGGTCAGCGCTCTTATGGCTACAAGGTCTGGGGCTCTGAGTAGTCTTGCCTCAGCTGCTCTCCCCCATTCGCATAATCTTGCCAGCTGGGATGGCCCCCCACAAAAACTCAATCCATGTTCCACAGGATCACCTCTCCTGGGTTTGAAGTCTGCTCCCACAGCTCCCCCTTCTCATCCTCATCTCTGAGCTGGGATTTCAGGGTCCCTCACCAGCCCTGTTTCCTAGTCCTCAGGTTCTGAAAAACTGAAACATAAGCAAAGCCTCATAGGAATTTAAAAGCAGGCTCTGCTTCAAATAAATTCAATATGTGAAAACTGAGACCAATAATGACTGATGCTGACTTCTCATCTCCTCCCCCTTTCCACAGTTGCCCAATGCAGCCCAAGGCCTAGTGGCATGATGAGATTCTATGGTTCTAGGAAGTCCTCTGCAAGGTCCTAATCTCCCCAAGGCCAGGAGGTCTCCCCTTGAGATAGTTTCCAGGCCTTCTTCCTTCCTAGTCCCGCAGATACCATGCCCCAGCCTCTGTCCCCTGCTTGGGAAGCACGGTGGCCAGCTCCACCAGGCCAGATGCACCCTCCCCCCTGCCCCCGACACACACTGGGCACTCCCTGCATCTCACAGCTGCAGCCCTAATCTTATATTTGTTTAAAACTGAATTATGAGCTTGTCGTCCAGTAGTTGAAAAGCCCAGGCGGAAAAGGATTTACTGGCCACATTAAATCATGTGCTTATTGTTAAGTGGGCTGAGCTGAGGAGGTGCTCGTGAGCTCCACGGCCCTCCCCAGGTTCTGCCGAAGTGCAGCCCTCTCACCTGCAGAGACCACAGCTTCTCCCAGAGCCCCTGCCAGTCCCCTTGGCCCCGCATCCCTTTCAGTGGTGGGCAGTTACTTTGTCCTCATTATACAGAGAGAGACCTGAGGTGTCTGAGAGGGGCGGCAATTCGCCCTCAGACGTACTGCGTGGAGGCAGAAATGGAATGAACAGGCTTCTTAACCTGGTGACCCTGCGCCCCTGGTTTTACAAGCACATCTGAGCACTCCAGGCCCTTTTCTGAGAAGAGCTCCTTAGCCTAAGACAGGAAGGGCACTGAGCCCAGCTCTCCCCGTAGGATCACAAGCTATTCAGGTGAGACTCTTGAGAAAGCACAGAGGCCTGGCTTAGGGGGTTGGAGGAGAAACCCCAGCACCCCCTCCCAACCCCACCCCTCTCCTCCAGCTGGTGAAGTGCTGGCGAATCACAGCCCGAGTGCTGGGGGACAGGGTCACAGCCCAGCGTGACATTCTAACCCAGGAACCAGCCCTTCAGCCTCTGCCCTCACCCCCAGTCACTCCCCACCAGCGCCCCCACCCCGCTGCCTTATCCACATTCCCGCAGCCCACCCGCTGCTCCTCCCACTGTTTGCGCTCCCACTCTGCTCTCCGTGCTGTGCTCGCATTCCTGGCCAGTCCCCTCCCAACCCTGTCTCCAGGCATTCCCTACTCACCGCCACCCCCACCCAGGCGCCCCTGGACAGTCAGGCCCCGGACCTGCAACACTGAGATTCCTACCAGGCCATCTCCCCAAAGGAACTGGCTGCCAGGAACCTGCTGGGCCCAGGGTGTTTGACCAGGGTACCGGCCTAGGTAGCCGGAAGGCTGTTCGTGTTGGTGTTGGCAGGACTGGCTGCCTCTCGCTGCCCCCGCCCCCACCACCCAGAATTGAGGCATCTTTGTCTCTGTTTAGCTGGAGGAGAGGCAGGGCCAGTGAAGTATGGCCCCTTGGCACCGGCAGCCTTTCTGCCCACCGAGAACGCTCTGTGTTTCAGCCTGGAGCCCACAGCCCTGTCCAAGTCCCGATGAGGGACTCCCTTCCCTCTGAACGGCGCTGCAGGCACTTCAAAGTGTTTGCCATTCGTAGTCTTTCAGGCGCCCGTAACATACCAGTTTGGGTAGGTTTGGTGGAGTTTGAAGGGTTTTTCGCTCATTTTACAGAAAAGAGGACTGAAGCCCAGAGAGCAGACCAAGGTTGGAGCCCACGCTGGGAGGCAGTGGCACAAAAGGGGCAAGTACCCAGAAGTCCTTATCTCCATCTGGGGTCTCCTCCAGGCTGGACAGAGAGGGGGAGGCCACCCAGGTGCTGCAGAACCCTAGCAGACTGACCTTGAACCCCCTGAGTCCCAAACTCTCTTCCCCACCAGACTGTAAGCTCCTTGAGAACTGTGCCCGTTTAGTCCCTCGCCATATCCAGGAATAAGCTCAGGGCTCGCAATATAATAATAGGTATTCCACACAGGCTGTTGCCCTAATGACTTGACAGGGCTCCCGTTTCTTCGTCCATTAAAAAAAAGCTAATCGCCGCTGAGGTGGACCTCCCTGGGAGTGGCTCTCAGACTGGCCCTTGGAGTCCCTCTCAGGCCTCCAGTCTTTGATCTTGTCTTCCAGACAGTCACCTGGGTGCCATCGGGGCCCAAGAAGGCCGCAATGCGACCTGAGGCAACAAGGTGACCACTTATGGTCGGTCTTCCCGTCAGGGCCCCTGACTCTAATCTGTGGCCAGAAGCCACACCCTCTTCCTTCTACCCCAGGAAGGCTCCAGGCGTCTCAGGATATTGATTTTAACAAAGTTCCCAGGAAGCACATGAAGTCTAATTTGTTTTCTGTTTCGGGAGAAAGTCCCATAGATAAAGTAAAAGAACTTGGAGTGATTCACAGAGAAGTGGCTTGAAAGATTCAAGTCTCAGCCCTGTCCCTCTTTAATCACATGACCGTGGGCAAGCCTGTCCTCTCTTGGCCTCAGTTTTCACATCAGTGAAATGGGGATAACAGTACCTGTCCTGCTAGCCTTGCAGGACTGTTATGAGCCTCAGACAAATCAATGATGAAAAAGACACCTTTGCAAGCAGGAAAGAGGTGTGCAAAAGTTATCTGCATTTATTGCATTTTTTAAAGATTTTATTTATTTATTTTTAGAGAGAGAGGAAGGGAAGGAGAAAGACGAGAGAAACATCAATGTGTGGTTGCCTCCCACGTGGCGCCCACTGAGGACCCAGCTGGCAACCCAGGCACGTGCCCTGACTGGGAATCAAACTGGTGACCCCTTGGTTAACAGGCCCATGCTCAATCCACTGAGCCACACAAGCCAGGGCCATTTATTGCATTTTAATTATTGTAATTTCCCATTAGTATTGTAATGCCCAAAAGGCTTGGGCAGCATTTCTCTAACTGAGGAGTTCACGGGAAGCCCACGTTCACTCCTGCTTGGAAAAAGTTTTTTATAGATTGAGGTGACTGTAAGAAGTTGAGCTACTTAAAACAGTGTCTCGTGGTCAATAAATACTGGTTCAGAGAACGAACGGAGGGAGGAATGACCGCTGTGAGTGGCTGCTGTTGCATCCTGCACTAGATATCAAGGTGGTGACATGCTGTGGAACGCCTTTTACATCCCCTGTGTCAGCAAAATAAAAGTTCCTGAAATGAAGATGTTGAATCTGTCTCTGATACAAGGTTCCTTGCGGGGAGGGAAGGGCCACAGACACACAACCCTTCGGGAATTTTGAACCATTTCAGGAAACAAGTCAGCTAGCTCTAGGCAAAGAGGTTGCGGGATGAAAGGGGAGTGATAGCACTGAAAGTGGGGTTAGTCACTGTCCCACCCCCACCGTTTTCTCCTGCTCCCTTCTTCCCCTCCCCTTTCCCATTTCTGCTCCCTGACCCTGACAACCTTCCGGTGCAGCCAGAACCTGGCCTTGCATTGGGGACAGTGTGGGGAGCCGTGGGAAAAACAATCAAACCTTGGCCAGCCGGATAATTAGTTGTTCCTCTGTGACCATGGCCTCCCTGTCCTCTCCCCCTTGCCACCACCCCTCACCCCCGCCCCTCAGGACATGGGTTTCCAAACACCCAGGCCACCTCACCTCATTAATGTTAATGGGAAGTCCGGACGTGAGCTGGCCGGTCATAAATTGCCCTGTGTGCGAAAGGGTGAAAGTGTTTGTATGTGTGTGCAGTGCATATGCGTGCATGTGAATATGTGCAAGTGTGTATCCCTCGTGTGTTGCTTATGAGTATGTGTGTATCGCTCAAAAGAGAAAGTGTACGTGTGAGAAATGAATGTGCATTCTGTGTATAAATGTGAGTGCACAAGTGTGCGCTGGAATGTGTCTCTGCAGCAGTGTGTACCTTTGCAATGCATGTGTGTGCATTTATACCAAAGTGTGCATAGCACAATGTTCAGGTGTACGCACACATCTGAGTGCATGCCTGACATGCACACACACACACACACAGTGAGTGTGCTGTGTCAATATTTGTGCATCTCTGTGGGATATAAAGTGTTAAAAATAATGCCTGGCACCTATCAAGCACTCAATAAATGTTGGTTATTTTTATCATTAATAGATCTATTTACACGTGTAAACCTGTGCGTGCTGGGGGCCCGCGGGTGGGTAAATCAGGCTGTGTGAATGTCTATATCCAAGCAGGCATTGTGACTATATCTGTGCATACACTTGCAAGGTTCACGTCCATGTGGATTTGTGTCCGCCTGCCCATACATAGGGGTTTCCTGGCACACTAACGGTGGAGACCAGTTGGACAGCTGCAGCCTGGCCGCACACTGCCGTCCCACGGAGCTGTTCTCAGTGGCCGAGGGTGGCTCCAGCATCCACGCCCCATGCCGTGGCTCACACGGTACTAACATGCAGATGCGCGCAGTCTGCCCAGCACCACTGCCGGCGTCAGCGGAGGGATGAGCTGCAAACCTGGGGCCTCTCTTCCCCCTCCGTCTCTTCGAGTTGGGTCAGCTCCCACCCTCAGCCTCTCAGTCTGTCCCTTTCCCTCTCTATCCCCTCTCGCGGCAGCAATAGCCTCTAGTCCCTCCTAATCCACTCTCCGCCCAGCGTGAAAGTGATCTTTTAGAAATGCAAATCTCGTCACCTCCACAACTCAGCCGCTGGCTTAAAAACCCCTTAATAGCTTTGCATTGCTCTCTGGATGAGGTGTCAAATCCCCTCCACAGCCTCTGAGGCCTGGCCTGGCCTCACTCTCCCGCAGCCCCAGCTCTGGCCCTCGGCGGGGCGGGGGGGGGACGGGGGGGGTGCCTGGGTTCCCTCCACTGGGAATGCTCTCCTCCTCGTCCTTCCTCGGCTTCTCCTACCCCGTTCAGGTCTCACCTCTGGAAGCCTCTACTTACAGATGCCCCCAGTTTTAAGCTCTCCTGCCGCCCTGTAATTCTCTCCATTGCCCTCAACACATAGGCAATTCAGTAATTATGTTGCTGTGTCTTTCTTATCTACCCTGAGCACTGGGAGCTCTTGAGGTGTCCTGGTCACCATGCACCCACGTGCTGCACACAAGTGGCCCAGATCTGGTGTGACCTGGGCCTGTGCTGGGCCCCAGCCCTCAAGAAGCCAGCAGTCTCTTGGGAGAGAGACACACGGACCCAGAGAAGACTTTTAGTAGGTGCACTGAGAGATGGGAGGAGGGGCGAGAGGGGCGCTTCAGGAGGTGCTGGCGGAGCCGGGCCATAGGAAAGGAAGAGTAAGCCAGGACAGGGGATTCCAGGAGTGGGGACAGTGGAGCAAAGAGCAAGCGTGTGTAGCTGGCTATTGCTGTAATGTAAGTTATAACATGGGAAGAAGTAAGAAGTGGAACTAGGAATGTCAGTGGGGACTTCATGGGACTTCAAGCAGCTTCTTATTTCTTAAAATCCATCAGACACCCATTAGCCTGCTATTCCAAAGTTCCATCTATGTTGGGGACACTCCTAACCATCAGGCAACATGTGACTGATGCCCATTGGAACCAGCTCAAGGACCCCTGGGGTGGCCATTGGTCCATGGCCCCAAATTCCCACTTTATCAGCAGGAAGGAGAGGCCCAGAGAGGAGCAATGATTTCCCCTCAAACCCAGAGCTCAGCCAAGTGTCTGAGTTCAGCCCAAATTAGGCCACCCAGCCTGCCCAGAGACTGTGCCCCAGAGGTCAGGGGTCAGAGGTGAGACAGCTCCTTCCCCAGGAAGGCTCCAGTCCCCTCTAAGGAGAGGGGACCAGCCCCTCACACAGGCCCCAGGCAGGAACTCCAGCAAAGCAGCAGATTAACTCTGTGAGGAGGCCCAGGCAGGGACTAAGGGGGTGGGGGCCTCTGAGAGGGCCAGGAGCTCTAATTCCCCCCTTTCAGTTGCTGTTGCTAATTCAGGTCCCAAGGGGCTTGCTGAGTTGGTCCTGGACCCAGCCACTTAATCTTATAATACCTCCCAGCAAAGCCCCTTTGTTCTCCTTCTTGCATAAGGTGGTAGGAACTGCTGGCTGCCGCCTCCTCCCCCTCACACCTCCCTCATCACTCAGCCCGGAGCCTCTGCTGGTGGCTGTGGCTGCACCGCCACTCTCTCCCCGCATCCCCAAGAACTTTCCAGTGGGGGATGTTTAAGGCAGACAGCTGCTAATGAAGACACACCTCTGGAGCTCTCTCCTCCCACCTTTGGGAGGCCGGGCGTTGCATCCTACCGACCCTCTGTGCAGGACGGATTCCCCAAACTATGGCGTCTCCACGTCTTTGAAAGAGGAAGGCCTGGGCTGGCTGAGACCCGGCCAGCTGGGCCAGCTGTGCGGTGCATGTCCTCTGACCTCCTAGAGGCGAGCTGGCTGGGTCTCCCTTTCCTCTCTCCCCACTCCTAGGGGACAAGCCGGCTCTGCGGACATGTGAGCTGTGCCCTTGTATTAAAACCAGTGCCCACGTTTAGAAGGGCCGCATACTTAGTTTAATGCTCTGCTGTCTGTTACTGTCTTAAAATTCTTAATAATGTTTGCACAAGTAGGGTGGTGTTTTCATTTTTCAGCGGACCCCACAAGTTATGCAGCTGGTACCACCCAGAGAGCAAGCCCATCATAAGGCATCCGACCTGGGAACCTGAGGAACTCTGGGCTCTGGTCCCAGCTCAGCCCTGGCTGAATGTATGAACTTGGGCAAGTCCTTGTCCTCCCTCCAGAACTCAGTTTCCCCCAGAGAAAATCAGTTCAACTAACATTGACTTGGGATACCAAACTAGTTTCAATAATTTGAATATTAAACATACTGTTAAGAACGACCCAAAAGCCATGCTCAACAGGGGCCCAAATAAAATGGAGATCATTGAAAGATAAGTTTCAGGGAGGGGACAGAAAAGAAGGAGGGGGCTGTCAGAGTTTGCCCATTTGGACTCTCTCCAGATCCTGGTGCAAGAAGTTGACGGGAAGCAGAGTGCCTGTCCCGGGCCTCTGAGTCCTTCTCTGGAAGCCTGGAAGGCCAGGCAGGCAGAAGCGATGGCTGAGCTGGCCTTGGGCACAGAGCAGGGACAGGCATGGTCCAGCACCCGTTGCCCCTATGAAAGCATCCCACCACGGACGGAGCCCTCGCTGAGAGGACCACTGCTCTGGTACCATCCTTGCCTTTGCTAACCATACGGGCAGGCTCATGCGTGTGGGCACATCCAGGGGTCAGCTACTCATGTGGGGCCTGCCAGGCCAGCCCCTCTTTATCTTCCCAGGTTCTGAAGGACCCGGCGTCTTTCCCAGGGTAACATCACTTCCACAGACAGTCCCCCAGACCCAAAGTGCTGGAAGGCCCTGTCCAGCCTCCTTTCTCTGACTCCTTTTCGATGAACACTGTATGAGCCCACACACCTGGGAAGATGCCCAGGAGGAAACCAAACCTGTTCCTTGGATGCTGCGGGCCTCACCTAGAACCCCCTGCCTTTGCACCTGCTGACACAGGACTTCCGTGGGTCCTGGGGGGTACCTGGCTCCCCCGCTGGCTCCAGAGGTACGGGCTGGAGAGCTGCATGACAGAGGGGCTTCCTGGGGCTGCTACTGTCTGCTCTGTCCTCCACTTCCCCTTCTGTGGTTAGGACAGGGCTCGACATGGGCGGGGTCCTACTGGGTCTCAGGGCTCCTGGGCTTACTCTCCAGATACTGCACATGAGCCTGTTGCATTCCAGCTTCTCAGGAAAATGAGCCAAGCTAGCCCATGAGTTCCATTTAGTGCTGGAACCCTGTGTATCTGGGTACCATTAAGCCCCAGGTCCTGGAGCAGTGCCTGGCATAGTAGGCGCCTCCTCATATTGATTACCCAAATGAATAAAGAATTAATAAATTCATTGATTCTTCAATTTTGGTAAATGAAAGAATGCATTGAACAATGAATGAAGCAGCTCTTAGAAGCTTTCAAGTCAGATCCAAGAAGGTCTCCTTGACTCTTACACAGGCTGTGGTTTGCTCTTTGGAGTTGGGGTTGATGGTGAATGAATGAAGAGGGGTGGGCGTGCCCCCGGTCGGGAGTCTAGGGAAAGGCTGCATGATTTCTCCAGTGGCTCTAAGTCACAGCTCAGACTCCCAGGATGCCAGGAGAGAAGGTGCCCCAGGTCATCATCACCAAGCTCCTCAGGCTCAGCCAAGGTGACCGAGGCCCAGAGAGGGGAAGGAACTTGTGCTAGGTCACACAGGGAGCTGGTGAGGGCATTAGGACCAGAGCCTAGGATGCCTGACTCTCTGCCCAGAGTTCCTTCTGTCTCTCCAGGGACCCAGCTATTCCAAGCCCAGACACTATGAGCTAGGTTCCAGGGCCTAGCCTGTGACCTGGGCCCTGGCTGAGCTGAGCAGTGCCAGCCTGGCCGCCTGCTGGCCAGAATGCTTGGAATTGCCAGGGAGATAGTAGGTTTACAGTTTGTTTGGAATCAGGCAGCCTTGCACAATCGTGAGGCCTGCAAGAAGCTGGATAGACCCCTCCTCTCCACCCCTGCTCTGGGGCCAGAGGGCCGGCAGGCCACAGGGCGCACAGGGCTAAGGCACCAGATCAGTAAGAAAAACCTGACTGTTTATGGTGGAGATAGCTCCCCAGGCTCTGCTATCAGACCTCACGCAAAGAGGGACGTAAGTCAGCTGCTCCAGCTGCAGTGGGGAGGGCGGCCGGGCCCCCCGGCCGGGAGACTGGGCTCTGGCTCCCCCAGCTGCAGTCTGGGAATGAGCTCCAGCCACGCCCTTCCCTGGGCTGCACTGCCTGACCTGCTTCGGTGTAGGCTTTCTCACTGTCTTACCACCGCCTAGCCATCGGTATTAGGTCACCGACTATTCCCATTCTATGGTCAGGGCAGTCCCTTGCCAGCACTCAAATAGTGAGGGACCCAAATCTAGGTGTTCCTGGCTCGGAAGTCTTCCCAGGAACCTGTGACTCACGACACTGTCCAGTTCGTATGGTAGCCTGCCTTCCCAGAGCTCTCTGTTAAGAAAGTTGCACGAGACCCACAAAAAAAGATCAATCAGGAGCTGATGTTAGTGGACAGTTAGCAGACCTGACCAGGCCATTCTCTTCTAGCTGAAACCTTCCATGGCTCTTCATTATCCACAGACGAGGGCCCAGCTCCCCACACTTGACTGTGACCCTGTCCCTGCAGGCCTCTCCAGCCTCTGCTCCGTCGTACCCTCTCTGCTGCGAAGCTCATGATCTAGCCCCTAGAAAGAGACTTCTAAACCAGCCCTGGCCATACTGTGTCCAGCCTCCAGATGTATGTTCAGACTATTCCTTCTGCCAGCAACCCCAGCCCACTCTTCCTTCTCATAGTCTAAGACTCAGAAAAAGTGTTACTTCTCTCGTGAAGACTCCCTTGCCTTCCACATGCTCCCCGTGTCTGAATCAGGTACTCCTCCTATGCCCCCTTAATCTAGAGAGAAAGGTCTGCCCTTGTGCCTGTCCACATGTCTGTACTGTGAACTATACCTCTGCCTCTGGATGCCAGTGCCTAACAGGCGTTCCATGAATGCTTGTTGAATGAATGAATGAACGAAACAGAGACATGGCCTGGGAAGGTGAGTTTTGGAAAGTGGGGGAATGTCCAGGGGGCTGGAGAAGTCCCTGGCTGGCTGGAGGAGCCAGGGGAATCCCCGACTTCTCTGGAAACACTGGCCTGAGACCAACAAGGGGAAACTTAACTGGGATAAATGAAAAAAATCTCCCCGGCGGTATCCGAGAAGGCCGTGACCAGGTGGCCTGCAGCCCAGCCCAGGGGAATGGAAAGTCACCTTCTGCCCTGCCCACAGGGGAGTCAGGAACCCGCCAGGGAGGGTGTGGCCTCCAGGAACTCCTGGGACCCTACCCAGCCCTCTCTTCCACTCAGAGCAGCAGAGTACCTCGAGCTCTGGATCCGCAGGTAGGCCCGGAAGTCCGCTGACTCTCAGAGGGAAGAATGGAAACCCTAACTAAAGAAAACTTACGTAACCTTCCAGGAGCATGCCACGTGGCAGTGAGCCACAGACGGCACAGCCGTCCTGGACAGCCTCTCTGTCTTCAACAAGGTCCTCAAGATGACCGAGCACTTCAGCATCAGGATTTTTTTTTTAAATTAACTTGGGGGAGGATAACATTGGTTGATAACATTACATAATTTTCAGGTATACAACCTTATAATACAACACCTGTCTGGTCCAGTGTGTGCTCACCACCTGAAGTCTAGTCTCGCCCTGCCACCCTGCACCCAACCCGCTTCACCCTCCTCATCCTCCCCCAGCCCCTCTTTCCCTCTGGTAACCACCGTTCTGTTGTCTATGTCTGCAAGGTTGTTTGTCTTGTTTGTTTATTGCTTTTAGTTTTATAGCCCACATGTGAGTGAAACCACACAAGTTTTGTCCTTTTCTGTCCAACTTATTTCACTTAGCGCGATGCTATTACAATCCATCCAAGTTGTTGCAAATGGCAAGCTTTTATTATGGCTGAGTAAGCACCAGGATTCTTGACCAAGGGGCGGGTGGGGGAGAGAAAATTGTCTGCAAAAACATAATCAATATTGTAATTTAATGTTTGTAAAATAAGAAGACATACCCTGGCGCTCCCGTACGCCGACTGCAGACCAAGGTGTGGTCTGCAGGGGGACCATGCGGAGGACAGCGGACACGGCACAGGCCACCGTTCAAAGTTGGTTTGCACTCTTTGAGCCACACTTTTCAGGACGAGTGTTTATAGATGATTGGTAAGTTATTAGTAACAATGACTGTCATGCACTGTTCCCCCTCCTTAGCATTGTACCAAGATGGCATTTTTAGATACATTCTTTTACTTTGCCTCATGTAATGCATTATGTATGCCATGCTTTATATTTCCCTGCTCAGTGTTCATCTTTTGTGTGTTTGCTTGAATTCTTCTACCTTGCAAAACACATGAAAATGTTTAGGATTGTTAAACAGCTAAGCTTTATGCAATTCTTGCAACGAATGCAATTTTAGCTTGCTAGTGGTTAAAAATAAGGGACAAATTCACTGTTACTTCTGTGAAGGCCTTCTTGGGTCTTCTCCGAAAAGGGACACACACCCTTTTATCTTAGAGATCCTTGGCGCGCACGCTGCTCGCTGACCTCCCGGACAGCAGCATTGCAAGTGTTTTCCGCGATCCTTTTTTAACCCAATGAGCCTTTTGAGGACAGGTCCCAAAAGTATGGTCTTAGCACCATGGCGGCAGAATCGCTTGGGGACTTTATTGAAAGTGCAGATTCTTGGGCAGCCCCCAGCCCCTTTCTGCTCCAGAGTCCCTACGGTGGGGCCCGGGAATCAGCTTTTTCACAAGTTTCCTGGTTGATTCGCCTCTGTACTCAAGTTTGAGAACCTCTGGCTTAAAGCATGGTAGGTATTCAAGAAATGTTTGCAGAATGAGCTGTCGGCGAATGAGTTTCGAGAGGTGCAGTGTAAACAGGAGTGCCATCTGTGGAGCTGCTCAGTGTTCTTCCTGGCCATGGCATTGGGCAATGTTGTCTCTGAGCCACTCACTGTACTACTCCTGGGCAGCGTGCTCTGTCACCTGGGGCTTAGGGTGGTGTTCCTGGTGACTTCTCAAGCTAAACATTCTCTGTGAGTGATGAGCCTCCCCACTTTTCTCTAGTAACTCCTGCAGGTGGGTACCCAGAGTGGGTGGCCAAGGGGTCAGCAAATTCTCTCCCCTCCAAACTGCAAACTGTATTCTCTGACTTCTATGGCCAGGCAGGCCAGGGTCACCTTCTGTGGCCAAGCCATAGGTTCAGTTTCAGTGAAAAACACACACTTAACCCCTTGATGCTCATTAATCCCTACTTCTAGATACAGAATACTCTATTCCTAGATACAGCCTCATCCTTGATCCTATGTACAGACTGACTCCTAATCCTAAATATAGACTAATCCCTAATTCTGGGTATAGACTGGTCCTGGGTGCAGACTGATTTCTAATCTTGAATATAAACTGACTCCCTACTTCTGGATGTATACTTACCCCTGCTCCTCTTAATCATAGGTATAAACCGATCCCTAATCCCAGGTACAGCCTGACCCTTAATCCTACCTATCCAAGGTCTAATCCACCTAACTCAGAAACAGGCTGATTTATAACCCTGGCCAGAATTTAATCCTAAACTCTGACCTCAGTCCCCTTAATACTAGCCACAGAGGGACTCAGTTCTGCATAAATTATCTAAAACCCTGACCACAGACTGACCCTCTGGGCCTGGTCTAGGAGTGTATAGGAGATTTTTAAAGGAATGTCCTGCCAGTGGAGGCCAGAGAGCCACATCCCAAACAGAGGGACGGGGCCTGACCAGCCAGTTTTGACAACTTGTGTCTTCCCTACCACAGCCCCAGGGCGCTGGTGGAAACTGAGGGCACTGGAAACTTGTGACCTTGGCCAGGCGCCAGTTCTCCACCTCCCACTGCTCCTGCCTGGCTACCCCTGGCCCTGGGTCCCTGTCCAGCCTCCGCCCAACTGCTGGCTCATGGGAACAAAGCCAAACATGAAAGGGCAGATGAAAGGCCTGAAGTAGGCCCAGGAATGTGCAGGTATCATTAGTGGACAGAGGTCCGGCATGCTATGACCTGCTCGCTCCCAACACCTTCCCCGGGTGGACCCCAGGCACAGGCAGAGGGGGCAAGCCCAAGGTACGCCACTGGCAGGGCCAAGGACTATCCAGATGGGGACCAGGCCTGGCTCTCTGAACTGAACATGTGTTGGGGTCTCAGGTCCCCATGAATGGAGCTGAGGATAAAGGATATTAGTTGGCTGGTGTCTGGCCCACAAGACTCAGCTGGCCCGTACTGGTTCCCACTCTGCAGGCAGGTCTGAAGGCAATTCAGTCTTGGATCTCAGTGGGGGAGGAGACTGTGTCTTACGGTTCCGCTTTCCCCAGCCAGCCCACCTTCGCCCGGGAAGCGTTTGGGTGAGTTGATGTCACAGCCTCCGTCCTTCAGGAATCCCCAACTTGAAGGGCAAACATGAACCCTGACCTCAGGGAGCCCCAGGTTGAAGGAAGACACAGAGGCCCTGCTCAAGCTAAAAACCAACCGCCTTCCCTCCCAGCAGTGAAGACAGGTAGAGCTACTGGCCCAGGCTCAGGGCACACGGAAGGGAGCTAGTGAGACAGATGGGCCTGTTCAAGCAACCTCCTTGGAGGTGGTGCCACGTCACACACACACCCACTCCCTGGCCCTCACTGAGAGCACCCCAACCCCAGGGATATTCAGGGCCCAAGCCATTTCCCTCCAGGCTGCCTAGGGCCCAGCATGCCAGAAGCCTGAGCTCACTCCCCCCCCCCCCGGGAGTTCAGGGGTGGGGGACAGGAGCAAGCCTCCCAGGCATTCCTCCTGCATTCCCGGGGACCATGCCTTCCTTTCTCCCTGCCTCAGCCTGGCCATAACTATGTCAGGCTTGCAAAATGTGTTGCTCTCCTGCTCGCAGCTCCCAGCGGCAGAGGCCTGGGTCCCCGTCAGGAAACCCACAGTACCCACACGTCCCAGAGGGTTCCGGTCAACTGAGACGGAGGACACCAGGTGACCTTTTGGGTATAACCTCTTGGAGAGCACAGAGGGTGGGGACTGGCCCACTCCACGGGGCACAGCCCCAGAGCCGCACTCCCCAGAGGCTGTGCCCAGGGAAGAGAAGTGTTTAAGAGGACAGGCCGGCATGTATTTGGGGGTCCAGCAACGGGCCAAGGGCATTCAGGCAGATCATCTCATAAAAGGTTCACTTCCCCTCAACCCCCAGGGTCATGCCATCATTCCCATTTTACAGATGAGAAAACTGAGCCTCCAGCCAAAGCTTTTGTTTGGGTTTGTGTGATGTCTTCCCATATGACAATATGCCTGGCAGGGCTGGAGCCTGGTCTTCTGCCTCCCCGTGCTGCCCCCACTCTCTAGCCACCCAGATGTCAAGAGACGTCAGTGTCCTTCCTCCCCCGCCTGCCTCCCCCCGCCTGCCAGCCTGCACTGGACGCTCAGTGCCCAGACCCCCACAGCACCCCGCTTACCCTCTCCTCTCGGGATCCCACTCCACGTTCCCATCCCCTATTTCCTTTCCCCTCCTTCTGCTCACAAGCTACCTGTGTTCACACCTGTGGCCCCCTCTGTGCCTTTGAGGCCCCCCTGCCTTTGCTCTAGAATGTGATCTGAGTCTCGGGGAGAACTCTCACCCTCTGGCCCCAGCTCTGTGTTCCCCATGGGGACCTTCCAGAGTCCTGGACGTGGTGAGGTGACCCCTCTCATCTTCAGGCAGCTGGAGCCTGGAAGAAGGGGCCTAAAGCCACCCACTCTGTGGGCCAGGCCAGGCCTGATATATCTCTGTGCTTTCAGAGTCTGGAATGGAGAAAAAAGCTGGCCAGCAAATGAAGGTCTCGGAGTACCTCCCATGAATAAATCCCACAATGCCTTCCTGGGCAACTATATATTCGGGACGCTGACAATATGGCAATGAATAAAATGGGGGGGGGGTACTTGTCACCAGGGAGCTTCATTCTAGTGGGAAGAGGAGACAGGAGATAAGCAGCATAAATATATAATGTCAGGTACTACTCTGAAGCAAAATAAAGCTGGAGGTGCTGTGGAAGGGAGAGGCTGAGTATGTGTGAAGGATTTTCATCAAAAGGGTGCTTTCGTGCATGTAAAGTTGAAGAATGAATATGGAAGATGCTGGTTGAGGTTCTGACCCCACATTGCCACTAACAAGTACACTCTTGAGTGAGTCTTACCTCCTCCCTGGGCCTCAGTCTCCTTATCTATGAAGTAAGATGGTTGAACTGCAAGGCCAACATCGAGGTCTGACCTCAGCTTTGACCTTGAAGGCCTGGAGCACAAAATGCCTCTGTGAATGTAATGGGGAAGTTACAGGCAGCTTGGAAGCAGCTCTGAAGGAGACCCTTCTCTGCTCCAGCAAGTGACCAGGCTCTAGTGTTTCTGTTGATGTCACACTGCAGAGTGGATTTGTATTCTTGGTCCCCAAGCTCCTGGGATGGCATGTCATGCAAATGTCAACAATTAGCACAAATAAGTAGACTGTATTCTGGCTTCTTCCTAGAGAAAGGGGAGGGGGTCAGGGTCCCCTTGGGCTTTAAGGAGGGCAGAATTCTCTGGAGGCCTAGGAGCCAGCCCTGCCTCCTCTCTCCCCTCCTGGTACCCTCCAGCCCATTTTTAACCCCTAGTCAGATACCACTGGCTGGACTGCACTACAAGTGCCCACAGGGACTCCCTCAGGACAGATTCCTGACAGTGGGACATACCTTCCCATCTGGGCTTGGGAGACAACCTCACCTAAGCCCCTAAGAGAACTGCCCAACCCTAAGACCAGCCCTGAATTGACCTGCCAGCTCCGAGGGCAGCAGCCTTCTGGGTTTGCAGGACCCTGGTGGGGGGGTGGGGAGGGTGGTGTCTCAGAGCATCTTCCATGCCAGGTGCCCACCCCCATGCCAGTCCAACGTTAGAGGCTCTAACCTCTGATGCCTCCCAAGACCAGTACACACTGCAGCTTCTTCTCGCTGTGGTTGCCTGGCCAGGGTTTTTGACTCTCTCTCCCTCTTTCTCAGAGCCCTGTGAGTTACTCTCTCTCACACAGTGGCTCACAGAAACACACCCTGAAGCACATATGAAACTGCCACCTGGGACTTGTGGAGAAGAAAACTAATGTTCATAGGGAGACTTACCCACGCCCACCTCACTTAACCCTCCGCCCACCCTAAGAGCCATACGTGAGCACTCCTATTTTACAGAAGAGGCAAGAGTCACTCCCGCCCCTGACTGAATGGCAGACCCAGAAAATTGCTTGGCTCTGTGATACCTGCCCACGAGTCTGCTGCCCCATGCCCCCACACATATGCACAAATGGAGGCACTGCCACAGATGGGGTTCAGAGTCGGGAGTCTGGAGATTGGGGTGCTGAGCTTCACACAGCTGCCGCCCCTGCAGGGGATCCTGGGCACAACTCTTGCCCTTCCAAAGCCTCACTTCCCTTATCTGGGAAATGGGAATTGTAATACCTCTATTTTCTCTTCATGGGATTACACCAGATGGCCCTTAAAGCAGGGGTCCCCAACCTCCAGGTCCTGGACTTACGGTGCCAGCCCAGGCCTGTTAGGAACCGGGCTGCACAGCAGGAGGTGAGCTTGAATGTCATGTGCTTGAATCACCCTGAAACCATCCTCCCATCCTGGTCCATGGAAAAATTGTCTGCCATGAACCTGGTCCCTGCTGCCAAAAAGATTGGGGACTGCTGCCTTAAAGGACCCTTCCCATTCCCACGTCCAGGGCTCTCCAATGCCAAGCTGGAGCCTCAGGCCACCCAAGCTTGCATACCTACTCTGTATACCCAGCCAGGGCCTCCCAGGATGACCTCTTGCTTCTCCATTGGGGTGGGGTCAGAGGAGGCCATGCCAGGCAGGGCTCTTTCTCCTGCTGGCCCTGAGCACAAGCCGCACCAGTGCTGACTTACAGCTTCGCCTGCTGCTGACATCAGCGCCCTTCTGTTGTGGTGGGAAGGGAGGCCTCCTAGGGAAACAGGTTTGCTAAAGCTCAGCCAGGAAGGACCTCCCAGTGGGGCTGTTGCAGCAGGTTTGGTAAATACCCTGGGTAGGCGCCTCTGGAAACTGGAGCACACGATCCGAAGCAATGTTTCCTCCAGGCAACCCTCCCCTGTCCCCAGCCACCCTAGACCATGAGAAAATTTTCATCCCCGACTTGGGACCTCCCAGAGCTACTCAGCCCGTCATCCTGAAAACCGTCCTTCCTGTAACACCCCGTCTCTTACGCCACCGTCCCCCACCACCACTGTCACCATCCTGTGTGTCATCTCAGACCACCAAGGCACCATCACTTCCACCTTCCTCCTCCGCCTTCATCCCCACCCTCCCCACAGCGGCACTCACCCACCTCAACCGAAAGGTCACCATCTAATCCATAAGTGATCTCCCTCCCTGTCTGAGTCTTTACGAGCGATCAGCTTTGGCTGGAATCATATTCAGACCACAAATCTGGGACCCAACAGCAATTCCAGGAGGTGATAGTGTTCTGTCTGCTACTTAACTGGTGTCCCTTCCAATGGGGCCTATGGATATGGCCACCTACAAATACTCAGAGGACGTGGACACTTCCCCTGACCCAGGGCGGGCTCTGGGGGCCCACTTGGACGCCACGCCATCTCCAATCCCTCTGAGCGAACGCCGAACCCTGCCCGGCTTGTATAAACCTACGTCCCAGGCTGGAGGACAATTAAATGTGATCACAGTGGCTCAGCCTCCCCGATCAATCTTACCTGTCTTAAGCTCAGCTAAACCTGGAGAGGAATCTGTTTCTCTATCATTTCTGACAGCAGAAACGCTGGATTCTCCTTGCAGAGCCAGCTGGGGCCGACGCAGCTCACACCCCAAGTAATAGAAGAGCTGGCCTTAGCCGTCAGCCAGCCTGATGTGTTTGCAGCTTGGCTAGAAATTATTCAGGGGAAACTGAATTCATATTCAGCTGTGATGGTGGAAAAACAAAACAAAACCCTCATTTTGGGGCCAAAGTCTGAGTCGGAATCAAAAAAGGACTTGTGTTGGAATCCTGATCTGCCATTTAATGGCTGGGCCTCAGTTTCCTCCTTTGCAAAATAGGGAATGAGAATATCTGCCTCATAGGATTGGTTTGAGGATTGAGAGTGTTCAAGAGCTGTTTGACTGCAAGATGGAGCTGAATTTGAATAATCAATCTAGAACACTGCCGGGCGGCGGGAGGGGGGACCTGCCCTTACCGTCTTGTCTGACCCATGTAATTTTGAGTTCTTTTTACATGGATTACTTGAAAAATCAAAATTAAGTTTATTACTGACACTGATTTTGAAACAGAATAATGAGTTCTGATGATTCTTTTACAAAACCACTTATTTTTGTATTCAGACTTGCTCTAGCTTTGATCCGTTTTTATTTTTACAATATGCTGGAGATAAGACATCGTATCTGCTCCTGCCTGTCAGTCTTGCCATGCCCTTGGCCAAAGGCAACTTGAGTGTCAACTTCCCACTGTCACTATCATGGCCATTAGAATCCCGGTGCTTCTTGGGACGTGTGCAGGAAGCACACGCCTCTGCCCCCTCCCCTCTCCCCACCCCCACTCCCACCACACAGGAGGAGGGGTCACCACTTAGAAGACAGGCCATAGCTTTAGAGCAATGGTTCTCAAAGCGTGGTCCCCGGCCCTGCAGCGTGACGGTCACCTGGGAACTTGTCAGCCATGCAAAATTCGTGGGCCCCACTGCAGAGGTGCTGAGTCAGTGACTGATTTCTGCACTGGAGCGCGCAGCACTCACGTTTGAGAGCCACTGCACTCAAGAACAGGGCCCCTCACCCACACCATGCAGGGACAGTGGAGCCGTTGAAGCACCATCAGGTTCGAAGGAGTGATTTTAGTGTGGAAAAGAGAGGAGGGAGGATGCCACTGGCAGTGCCTGGCACCCCACACCCTCCGCACTCCTGGAAGCATGCAGGAAGGATGGCCTGGGGTCTGGAAAGACATCAGGAATCTTGGGAATTATGGGGCTGAGAGGGAGGTGGGATGGGAGCAGTTTGTCTGGCTGCTGCTCAAGCTTCTCACTGGCTGGGGGTCTCAGCAGCCTCCCACAGTTGCCTTGGCCTCTGCTGGCAGGAGCCTTCTTATTCCTCGGGCTCACGCTGAACTCGTTAGTGATGCTGGCAGTCCCAGCTGTGGTTTGGCACCAGGTCTAGCAACTCCCCAGCCCAGGGCCATGTCTCTCGTAGGGACCGCACCAGAGGGCTGAAAGTGGGGTACTCAGGCCTTGACTGCATAAAGCCCCCCAACCCACAGCCCGGTCCACTGTCCTTCCTCTCCATCCTGTATGCCTGGAGCTGTACCCAGCCTTGGAGCTACAGTGAAGGCTCACGGAAACATCAAGCTGTAAGGGAAAGGAATACAAAGGCTACTTTTCCCCAGTCCTAAACCGTGTCCCACATGGCACTGAGCTCTTTGTGAAGGTTACAGGACTTAATGAGACAGTCACCGGTGAAGCAGATCCCAAACCAGGACAGCGAACCCTGAGCGCCCGTGTGCGGGGCTCAGAGGGGGAGGCAGCTGAGAGCAGGGCCGCGGGGGAGTTTCCCGAAGGAGCGGAGGCCCAGCGCTGGTTTGGAGGCAGCCAGAATCTCTCTCTCTAACTCTCTTTGTCTCTGTCTCTCGTTCTCACTAACATTTCTTCTTCCCATAAATAGAGCGCTCTATAAATGAGTAAGATCTTCTGATGACAGACTGCAATCCTACCATTAAAACCCAATGGGGACGATGAACAGAATGGATAAACAAACTGTGGTGTAGCCACACGTCGGAACACTGCTCAGCAAAAAAAGGAGCTGCTGATACGTGCTACGACGCGGACGAAGCTCAAAAGCACGAAGCTCCATGAGAGAAGCCGGACGGAAAAGACTACATACTGTATGGTTCCATTCATACGAATTTTTAGAAAAGGTAAAACTACCCGAAGAGAAAGCAGATAGCTCAGCGGTTGCTTGCGATGGGGAGCCTGCCTACAAATGGCACAGGGGAGCTTGGTCCGTGGCAGAAGTGTGCTAAAAATGGATTGTGTTGTTGGTTGCACAACTCTCTAAATTTACCTGAAGCGTTACATGTGAACGTAAAATGGGTGAATGTGATGGTGTGCGGCTTTTACCTTCATACAGAAGCATGACAGTTACAACTAGAAGAGAGCGGATGGATGGGTGGGTGGTTCGATAGGTGAAAAAATATAAAATGTTGATTACATGATTAGGCCATGTGCTTATCTGGATATGGTTTCTCACTGTA
Source organism: Micronycteris hirsuta (assembly GCA_004026765.1). Taxonomy (NCBI): domain Eukaryota; kingdom Metazoa; phylum Chordata; class Mammalia; order Chiroptera; family Phyllostomidae; genus Micronycteris; species Micronycteris hirsuta. Next base: position 46,791 of record PVJI01004840.1, on the reverse strand, counting down.
CAATATTTTCAGCTTTTCTGTGTGTTTGAAGGTTTTCACAATAAAATGTTGGGGAAATTTTTTAAATCTGGAAGCGGGAAAGCGATCAAAGGGTAGGTGGTTTAGAAAGGTCATTTTGACCATAGCAGGTGAAATAAGAGCCACCGGCAGCAGCGCTGGCGGGGAGGCGGAGCGACTGAAACTCTCGGACACGGGGCTGGGAACCGAAACGGATGCAGCCCCTGCAGAAAACGGGCAGTGTCTGCTTGGACAGCCGTTCCTCTCCTAGGCATAGAACAGAAACACGCATCCTGCCGTACCGCAGGCGGAGAGAAGGGTGTTTCCAGCAGCATCGTTCGCCATGGCTCCAAGCCGGAAACAACCCCACGACGATCAGGGGAATGAATTACGCAGCCGTGAGAATGGCCACATACATCACAGGGTGAATTCACAACATGTGAATTTCACCATGTTGAGCAAAAGAAATCAGACGCAATGGGGTTCATGTGGTGTGATTCCATTTTTATAATGTTCCAAAGTCAGGCAAGACTAACTGTCCAGAACAGAAGACAGAAGAGTGCCCACCTTTTGTGAGGGGGGCAACTGTGGGGGACATCGGGAGGGGCTGTGGGAAGCTGCCCCGCTCTCTCTTCATCTGGATGATGAGTTGCCTGTAGAAAATTATCAAGCAATATACTTGTGATTTGTGCACACTTCTGCATGTGTGTTTTGATTAGGTAAAAATAAAGTTTATTGAAAAATCAGAAGGAAAAAAAACCCTTTTTGACCTTCACTCACTGATGCCCTCGCCTTAAACCTGACCCCTGAGGGGCTTCTGGAGATGCAGACAGTTGGCTTCCCCTGCTCTGAGCAGTCTGGGATGGTCTCCACCTCAGACCGAGCACAGGCAAAGTCCTTGACATTTGTCAGATTGGCAAGGTCACTGGAGGGGGAAGAGGCGTCAGAGGCTTTGATGCCAGGCTGGCCCAGGGAGCTCACAAAAGTCCTAGAAAGTTTGGCATCCCACCCTAAATCCGAGTGAATCACAAAGGCGCATTCCAGCCTGGGCCTGCGCGGGATCCAGGTCCGTGCGATTGGGGGGCGAGAACAATGAGAGTTACTGAGACGTAGCAGGCCCGCGCTCTGCCCGAAGCCGCCATCCCCAGACAAGTCTCTGCCTCATCGTACTTGTCTAAAAGGGCTTTAATAAAAATCTGCTGCAATCAACTCAGTAGAAACTCCTTTTATAAAAGGAATATTCGCCCTTCAAATATATTTTGTGCCAGCGAGGTTTCAGGTTTTAGATAACAGGTCTGTCAGTGCACGGTCCGTCTTTCTTTTCCTTCATAACCAGCTGCAGTTTTCCGTGGAGAGAAGGGAGGCGGGGTTGATAAGCTTGCCCACCGCGGGAGGTCTGCTTCCAGGGAGCGTGGTCAGGCTTCCCCACTGTCATTTGTGCCTCCACACGTGTGATAAAGTGTTAAAAATGTGGCCAGAAATTGTAAGTCCCTGGCTCAGGAATGAAATGGTGACAATGAGCACGTCCTGAAGTATTACCAGATTTAACCAACACTTTTGTTGTGCTAACGAACCAGAACGAACAGCCATCCACAATGTATACACTTGTCATGAGCGCCATAACGTTTAATAAAAAATGTGTAAGATGAATGAAATATGCATAGGCCTTGGCCATGAACCTTAGGAGACTTTTGCTGACTCTAGACCATTTAGCCCTCATGGCAGGCCAGCTTCCCCAAGTAAATACCCTGACAGACTTGGGTAGAGAGGAGGGGAAGGGATCAAAGGCCAGGTGATCCCCCAGGAACTCCATACAGGTTCGGTGCATAAATGAATTTAAGGAACGCTTTGTCCGAGTGAAACGCAAGTGGCTGGCGAGGCCGTGGAGAGACGTGCTCACACACAGCTGGCGGCCGCGCAGCGGGGGCCACCCCACGGAGGGCCACCTGGCAGCGTCTTTTGAAGTTACAAATGCACATGGCGCTTGACCCAGCACCTCTACTTGCTGGTATTTTTTCTACGGACACATTCCCCCGAGCACCAGGATATTTATAATAATAAAAGCCTGCAAACAGACCCACTCTCTCAAAGGGGGTCTGGCAAATCATCTTGGGAAGCGTGACTAACATTTATTGAGTGCTTACTGCATACCAGCCAGTATCCTAAGCCCTTTGAAAGTATTATCTCATTTAACCCACATGAAATGCTGAGGGAGGTGCCGCTATTCACCCTGGTCCATGGATGAGGAAACCGCGTCCCTGAGAGATTAACTGGCTCCGCGCTGTGCAACTGGCGTGCGGTGCAGCGGGGCGCGGAACGCTGCGCTCTGTCTCCGAAGTCTGTGCTCTCCTCCATTTCCACACACGGTGCCTTCCAAACGAATGGCATTTGAATCACCTACTCAATGGAATATACTGGAGCCACACAAAAAAGACAGCTCTGTGTGTGCCCGCGACGAACGGTTTCAGTGAAGGAGGGAAAATGTGGGGCAGTGTGCTGTACATATTCCAGACTATCTTTAGCAGGATGTGCAGGAAACGGGCAACTGGGGGAGCCTCCAAGAAAGGGAACTAAGTAGTAGCCGGAGGAAAAGATGAAAGAGAGACATTTCTGTTTGATGCAACTACCCGTATCCTTCACCGAGAGTCACTTGCCACTGTGCTTGGAATTCTTTTTACCATGTCCATATACTACCTCTTTGAAATAAAAATTAACACGACAGAGTTAAACAAGTACCTCCTAGTACTTGGAGAATATAGGATAGTAGGTGCTCAAATCTTTTGGAAGGGAATTGGCCACATAGCTTTTTTAGGAAGTTGCTCTCGAAACATTCACCCTATGGAACAGATGCTTCCTCACCCAGCAGGGTATGCCTGAGCCGAGGGTTTTAGAGAAGGGGCCTAAGGAAGCTTCCAGAACCATATAGCTGAGGCCAGAACAAGCCGAGCTTCACTCAAGAAATGGGGAAGGACAGGGGCAGGGTTGACACGGGCCACAGGGCTGCAGCCGCCCGCCCGGGGGGTTTTCTCCACGGCGTGAGGACCGCGGCAGGCAGGGGCAAAGCAGAGGGGTGCCAGGTGGGGGGGGCAGGCAGTGCAACAAGCCCTCCCAGTCCTTCCTAGTCCCTGTTATTACTTGCTCAGGCCCTGATGCTACCGGTCTTGGTTCCTTGAAATGGGTTAAGGTCAGTTACCCTGTGAGCCAGACACGAGGGGTGGGGGCGCACCCAGGTGTAAGCGCAGCGTGGTTGGGTGAAGCCCGCCACCTTCAAAGGCATTGCCTCCCTGGGGCACTTGCTCCTTAACCCCAGAGTCTATCACTTGTCCCCTTCAGAGCCCACCCCTGGGGGTTCTGCTGTCATGTAAAACCTGCCCTGATTTTTCCGGTGCTTTGCAAGGTTCATCAGTCGGTTTCACGTGTACATCATTCTTTCTTGCCCCAACTTCACCTGAGATTTTTGTGAGGACAAAGTGGCGTCTCCCTCAAACTGGGCTCCCTGAGGACTGGGCTGTGTCTCCCCTCAGACTGGGGCTCCTCAGGCCAGGAACCTTGAAGAGCAATAGCCTGGGCACTGTCTCCCTCCTCCCACCATACCTTTTGGTTCCTGGGCTGTGGCTCTATGCCAGCCCCCAGTCCACACCCCCCCAAATCTGGGTGCTATGCTCCCTGAGGCCCTTTGTCTGCCCGAATGCAAGGCCGGGGCCTGTCGCTGACACCAGCCAGCCACAGGGGTCATTGCATAACAGCAGCGCTGCTGCAGGTTTCTGATGACTCAGCACTGTGGCCTGCACAGGGTTCTGCGGGGCTGGAACAAGGACAAGGTTCCTTAGAATCAAGGGACAGGGAGCCCAAGGAGCCCGGCTCACCCTGGGGCCCTGCGCTGTGGCCCTGCGAGACTGAGAAGAGGACGCACTTCCTGGGCCTCTCCTGGCTGCCCCGGGCTGGGCCTCCAGGAGCACCGGGTAGGTGCCCGGGCTTGGGTGGGGGTTCCAGCCTGGTTTTGGACCAGCAGAGCCACCTTGTCACTGAGAGACTACTGTTGGGGCTGCAGACCCCTCTAGCCGGGTTGTGGCCCAGGAGGAGATGGGCCTAGGGGCTAGTGAAGGGACCCCAAGGGCCAGCCTGGGCCTGGGGGGGCAGCTTGGCAGTTCTTTTTTAAACCACTAGATGTCACTTCCATTTCAAAGGAACCTACTGTTTGGAATTTTCCCCTCAGGTCCCCCACCCCCCAACTATTCCTTCTCCAAGTCTTAAAGACACAGGCCACAAGAGAAACTCCACTTTCTCCTGAGGACCGAGACACTAGAAGCCTGGCCAGGATTTGCTTCCAAGACTGAGCTGAAGCTTCCAGAATCTCCGTAACACCCTACCCTACCATCTGCGAAGAGCCAGAAGGGGCAGAAACCTCACCTTCCCATCCCCCACCTACCCTACAGGTTATTATGGGGATGGTATTTTCTGACACCCAAAATGAAACACATGGTCAAACTAAATGTGGGTGTATTATGGGGACAATACTTAAAACCAGGGATAATATGCCCAGAGATCCTTCTCGGGGCCAAGAGACTTGGGGTCACCAGGGGCCATGCTGTCCGTCCCTCTGGCTTCTGACTATCGTCAGGAATTTCTGCTGAAGATACATCTGAAGTGAGATTCTAGGGATTCCCCTTTTCTCCGCCCACACCCCCACCCCACATTCAGTCAACATCTCTGGGTTGTGCCAATTTTTACAGCTACAATGTGTTTTATTCTGTTTGAATGCCACAACAGCCTCCCTGAGGTAAGTGTAATTGTAACTCAATCTGTAAGGGAAGAAACAGGTGTGGAGAAGTTAAGCAAGAACATTCTTCTTGAATCTCTTGCTGCTCTCATCTCATCTCCCTGAGGCAGACCCCCGCAGAGACAGAGCTTGGAGCCAGCTGGTTGATTTTATTCACAGCTCACGTGGCCGCAAAAAGACTCAGGCTCTTTAGTTCGTTAATTAGTACAGACTTGAACGCAGATGTTTCCAAACTGGGTTGCACATCAGAATTACCTGAGGAGCTTTTCAAACGGATGCCCAGGTCACCCGCACAGCAACTAAGTCAGAATGTGGGAGGGCTGGAGGGAGAGCTGGGCAGCAGGGGTCCAAATGGTTCCAGGGAGCAGTTTGGGAACCGCTGCGTTAGCCACCCTGCACCCAGCCAACTGCCTGGCCACTGAGGCTTTACCTACAGGCCTGCTGGGACAAAGAGTAAAGGCTCTGGCTCTGTTCATGATTATTTAGCTCATGCTTCATAACAGAATACGTGGTAACAAAGAGCTCACACACTTAGCATGCGCGTGTTGTTACAGACACACCTCGGAGACATTGTGGGTTCGGTTCTGGACCACCACGATAAATCAAGTATTGCAAGAAAGCGAGTCATATTCTTTGCTGGTGGAGAGTCTTGCATTCAGTTTGTAAGAAATACAACATCTGTGAAGCACATTTTTCAAAAAAAAAAGCACAGTAAAAATGAGGTTATGTCTGTACTTTTCTACGGAGGAATAAGGCAGCTTGCCCCGTCACCAGGCTCCTAGGTTAACAGAACCAGGACTAAAATCTAAGTCTTCAGAGTTTTCAAACAAATACTCTGGTCCCTGAGGATAATGCCTCTGAGACAAGGTCAGCATCTTCCAGGGCTGTTAGCTTAACCCAAAGAAAACAGTTCCCAGTCTGTATCTGACCCCTCACCCTGGCCACTGACCCATGGCCAGCCATGACCACGACTGACCCTTTATCTCGACCACAAGCTCTCTCCACCCTGGCTGAAGCTTGGCCTCTAACCCTGACCACCACTGACCCCTAATCGAGACCACAGGCTGTCCCTAGACTGGCTACTGTCCCACACATGCTTGGTGCTGCACCCAGCATGTGTGAGACAGTAGCCAATCACAACTCCAGGACGTAACTCTGTGTATTTAAAAAGACCTCCAGTACTTCTCTATCAACTGTCAGGTCAGGCGTCAAGGCTCCCCCAAAGTTAGAAAACCTCCAGCCAACCCTCTCACTTCCTACTTTCTCGCCTTTATATACATCCAAGGCTCACCCTTCCCAGCTGTCCAAGCAAACACAGTTACACTCACACCTTCTCAGTCCTGCGGTCCCCAGGCTGCGATGCCCTTCCCGCTCCCCACGCCCACTCTCCAGGATCTTCCTGAGGCCTCGCCTCCCCCGTAAGTCTACAGGGACCACAGTGGAGTGGGGGGTCCGTTGTCCAGGCTTACTGACCCCCTCCAGAAAGTGTCACCAGGCCCCCAAAGAGAGCAAATAGCCACCCCGCTGTAGCATCCTCACCAGGCGAGGGAGGAGGTCAGGGCCAGCACGTCCTAGGGAGTGAAGGTCAGATGGCAGGGGACATGCACTCAGACACACACACATTCACCGCGCGTGTTTATAGGGTTCTGAGCAACCGTAAACTTGGCTCGCTCTGGCTGCCCCCTGGAGAGGGAAACCCATAAACACCTCCTGCTCCAGCCAGTTCCCCCAACAAGGCAAGTCATGTCCCAGGACTTGGACATCTCACCATCGCAGGGAACTGGCTGTGCTTATCTACTTTGTACTCACGAAGTACACCTCCTGTCCCCCGGACAGGGAAGGGCTCCCTCCAGGATCCTGCTTGTGGTTCCCCTGAGCCTTTGCCCCAGCTCTTCATGCCCCTGGGAGTGCCTCACCCCTCTCTTCTTCCAGCCTCACCAACCTGAAACGCGCACCGTAAGACACCACCACTATTCTCCGTCACACATAGTGAGAACTTTCCAGAAGGGGCTTGAAGACAAAAAAAGCATGTGTAGAATAAGATGTAGTGTTTCACTATTAGAAATTCATTCCTTTGGCTTAAGCATTGCTCTCTCATAAAGGCCCCTGGGTATTTCTGCGGATGTGCCCCATCAGAGGTAGCTGGTGCGTAGACAGGCACAACGCTGAAGTACGCATGCTGGCTCCAACTCTGTCACTACCCGCTTTGCGGGGATCATGACCTCTCTGAATGCACAGTGAGGGGGATGGGCCTGAAAATTTCTAGGATCTCTCACCACCAGCAGACAGTGATTCCTCTCTTTACTCAAGGTTTTTTATTGGGAAATCACACACTTGACCTTGCCACTTGGAAATGTCACCACAACTGTAAAGGGTAGAGAAATCCTACTGAGTTTGAGCCTCAAGCAGGTGAAATTAGGTCAGCTGTAAGGGAGAACTTCTAGACTGTGCATTGCAAAGCTTAGGGAATTGTGCAGCAGAATCACAGAATGTCACTTCTGGAAATCTTTAAATTGCAAGAAAGGTGCTTCCCCAAAGGCTGAGTCTGCCTTTGCTAGATGTTAGGGCCTTTTTATAATCATTATTATTAAGAGGGGAGGGAGTGTGGCCTCCCCTCTAGGAAGGGGGGTGGGGGACCAGGCACTGATGGAGTTCCCAGTGCTGGCTGATAGAGCGCTAGTGCACCCAGGGCCTCACCCCCGCCTCCTCCATTGTCCTCCATTCCCCTTAATGAAGGCGCAAGCCTGAGCAGCCAATGAGGCTTGGAAAATCCGCCTGTTGTGTGAGAGGATTTTCCATAAATCTCCCTCCTTCAGACCGAGGCAGCCCGTGCCCTGTGGAGGGAGGGCTGCCCCGCTCCTGGAGACCCTCTTTGAGAACAGGTGTTTTCTGGCTGGCTCCCTGCTCCTCTGCTGCCTGGGGGTTTGGGAATGGGGGGAGAAACCCACCCAGCCTTCCCGGAGCCATTTCCAAGGAAAATGGCCTTGGGCCCCTAAAGAGTGAGGACATGGGCTCCGATTCACCGATGACATGGCACATTGGAGGAATGTTTGGCATAAATTTGCCTGCCGCCCATTCAAGTTGCCCTCCGTGAAATTTTATAGACCTGCGCTGAGGAGTATGGTAGCTATTAGCCACAGATGGCTATTTAATTTTACATTAAGTTTAAATTAGTGTTTACAAATACAGTAACTCGGTTTAAGTGCTCAGTAGCCACAGTTGGCTAGTGCCTACTGTATTCAATAGTGCAGACCCAGAGCATTCCCACCATCTTTCCTATTGGACAGCTCTGTGTAACCAGTACCAGGCAGAGCAGCGTTCCGTGGGCGAGGCAGACCCACTCAGGGCAGAAGTTCCTGGTTAAACAACAGGCACCAAAGTCTACTACCGACGATGGAGGAGGCTCCAAGGATTCAGGGAGCCCCATGTGAGGAGGAGACGCAGTAATCGGGGAGCTCCCAGCCCAAAGGGGGTTAAAAAGTTCCTTGGCCAGGTCTTGTTTTCCCAGCAGGTGAGGAGGAAAGGGTCCAGCTGTCACTTAGCAGCCTCATTAGTGATGTCTTCTGAGGCCTTGCCCTCCCCAGGGATAATGATTAACAGGCCTCAGGTGTGAGAGAGCATGCAGCCCAGGCCCCATTCAGCCAAGGGAACCCGCTGAGCATCCTGGGGAGTGCAGAGCCGGAATCCCCCAGGAGACAGCCCCAGGCCTGAGTAACGACTCCCCACCCAGCCCTTCCAGTCCCCCACTCTGAGCCAAGCTTTGTTTCCTGTTTGATAAGATGAACCTCCAGTGTGGGGTCAGGGTGCCGACTAGAAAGCTGCCCACCACCTCCTGATTAAACGGTGGAAACTGCCCAGCATTGGGGTCCATCCCTGCAGCCTCACAAAGGAAAAGTCTAACCCCTCAAACCTAAGCATGGCCTGCAGCCTTGTCAGCAGGAATTTTCCACATTTGCTGAGACTTCTGTTTGCCTTCCCCATTAGCTCAATAAGCATGGATGGAAAGATGACTAAGGTAATTAGTGACTGAATGTAGCCAGGACAGAGGGGCCAGGACAGGATGGGGTGGCAGGGGCTGGAGAGGCTGTGAGTCAGCCAGAAAGCAAGAGCACGCGGGACCTGGGCCGGGCATGGAAACCTCTGGCCCTAGGGTAGGAGGTCCAGGAACAGAGACAGCAAGGAATGGCCCCGACTTTGTTACCATGGAGACAGCTCCAAACCAAGGCATCTTGTACCAAAGAGGACACAAGATCCTGGTTAAGTGAATGGACTCTAGAAGGGAGATGCCTATTCTGCAGCCACATATGACAGCCCTCCCCAGCCTACGTCTGGCCATCGAAGGCCCCACGTCCACAGCGGCATTGACAGCAGACTGGCGGTGGCCCTGGAGAGCCCAAACTGAGCGCCTTGCTGATGGGTGAGAAGGCTGGCGAGAGAAGTAGGTGTTTTGAACCATCTCTCCTGTGACACACCCCAAATAGGCCCCCGGCTGTCATTCACTCTAGGAGGCTCCCAGGTCTTTTGCTCATGGGCCTCTGTTAATACAAATTATGCAACGTGTGCCCCAACATATGTATATGTATTTATAATTTACATGTTCTACTCTTCTAACAAATTAGGAACTGGCCACTGTCCCTTTAGCTCTTGGTGTTTTAGCGTTTTATGTTCTAAGCCTGAGCTTCTTGCAGCCTGAATTTCTCCAGCCTAGAGATTCTGGGGTACTGACCCTCAAATCTCAAACTAAGCTGCTCTGGGTCCCAGCTAGGGCCAAGATGCTGTCGTAAAGACTGCGACAGTTCAGAAGGAAGAAAGGAGCCTGGTATTTGAACACTCGGGCAGTTTCCAAGGGGGGAGAGGAGCCCACACTGGCCCTTCTCTGAGCTACCCAGGCCTCAGCAATGCCAGGCCCACATGTTTAGGGCAAGGCTGCCTCTGGCCTGTTCTTGAGGAATGAGTCTCAGGAAAGTGTAATCGCCTGGAGCAAGAAAGGGTTTACAAAGAACAACTCATCAAGTTAACCTTATTTTCCCCTCTACAGGGTCCTCAGGGACACTGGATACTGTGATTCCTGTGAGACGAACAGGGGCTTAGCCTCCAATCTCAGGATTCTTCCATCCATTGAGGACCAGCCTGGAAGAATGGCATGGTCTTTGGTGGAGGTCATTAAACCTCAGGAAAAATTCCCCACCGACCTGGCTACGTGCTGGGAGAGAGCTCTAAACTGATAACCCAAGACTCTGTCCACTCAACCAGAGGCAAGGATAAGCTGATATGGCTTTTCCAGGCACCGTCGGATTTGGAGATGACTTGAATGGGTCCTGCTACAGTTAGAGAATCTGCCTGGGCCAGCTGTCCATGGCTTAAAGCAAATAAAGTCAGGAGCATGGGCCCTGCCCTAACAGCTTGGCCCTGGGAAATCCTTCACTCCCCAACAGAACACTGCATCTGTTGTACCCCAGCTAGATAGCTTGGAAATAAAAGCATGTCCAAATTAAAACTATAGTAAGATACAATTTTTCATCTATCAGATTGATAAAAATCCAAATAATAACAACAATAATAACAAAAAAACTTGATAGCACACTTTATTGGCCAGGCTGTGGGGAAATAGTCATACTCATCCATTGCTGATGGAAATTTAATTGTTATAATCTGCAGTGAACAATTTGGCAGTATGTACCAAGATTACAAATATGTCCTTGCCAGGTGGCTCAGTTGGTTGGGAGTGTGGTCCCATATACCAAAAGGTTTCAGGTTGATCCCTGGTCAGGGGCATGTAAGAGAGACAACTGATTGATGTTTCTTTCTCACATCAATGTTTCTCTCTCTCTCTCTCTCTCAAGTCAAATAAACATGTCCTTGTGTGAGGATTAAAAAAAAAAAAGATTACAAATGCATATACCCTTTGGCCAACACTTCCAGGTCTGGGAATTGATAATAATACCTAGAACATGTGAAATGGTGCAAGTACAAGATTATTCACTGCAGCACTGTTTGTAAAAACTAAAGATGGAAATGACTGAAATCCACAAAGGATTGATTGAATACAGGACAGATTAGCCATGCAATGGAATATTATGCAGCTGTAAAAAAGGGATCAAGGCATACTTCATGTACCATTATCCAAATGAAAAGGCAAGGTACAGAACCATGTGTAAAGATTAGTACCTTTTATGGAGAAAAGGGAAGACATAAGAAAAGAAATTTAAAAATTCATGCCTTTCACCTTGACCAGCATGGCTCAGTTGGTTGGAGGGGAATGTCATGCTGTAACTGAAAGTTGCAGGTTTTATTCCCAAGCAGGGCACATACCTGGGTTGAGGGTTCAATCCCTAGTCTGAGCGCATGCAGGAGGCAACCAATCAATGTTTCTCTCTCACATCAATGTTTCTCTTTCTCCCTTCTTCTCTCTCTAAAAAAAGAGCAATAATACAGCATCCATTTATGATAAAAAACACTCAGCAAAGTGGGAGTAGAGGGAGCACACCTCAATGTAATAAAGGCCATATATGAAAAACCTACAACCAACATCATACTCAACAGGCAAAAACTAAAAGCTTTCCCACTAAGATCAGGAACAAGACAGGGATGTCTGCTTTCACCACTTCTATTCAATATAGTATTGACAGTCCTAGCCACAGCAATCAGACAAGAAAAAGAAATAAAAAGCATCCAAATTGGAAAGGAGGAAGTAAAACTGTCATTGTTTGCAGATGACATGATAGTGTACATAGAAAACCCTCTGCAGGGGTGTCAAACTCATTTTTACCAGGGGCCATATTATCCTCACAGTTGCCTTCAAAGGGTCGAATGTAATTTCAAATCCTTAACAGTGAAGGAGTAGTTATATTTATACATCCTAAAATTATTTTGGCCCTTTGAAGGCAACCATGAGGCTAATGTGGCCCCCAGTGAAAATGAGTTTGACACCCCTGCTCTATAGACTCCACCAAAAAACTACTTGACCTAATAAATGAATTTGGCAAAGCAGCGGGATACAAAGTCAATATTCAGAAATCAAAGACATTTTTGTACACCAACAACAAAATATCAGAAATAGAAATCAGGAAAAAAAATCTCATTTGCTATAGCAACAAGAAAAATAAAGTACCTAGGAATAAACACAACCAAGGAGGTAAAAGACCTGTACCCAGAAAACTACACAACGCTGAGGAAAGAAATTAAGGAAGGCACAAACAAACAGAAACATGCACCATGTACATGGATCGGAAGAATTAACATCATCAAAATGTCCATACTACCCAAAGCAATTTATAGAGTCAACGCAATCCCTATTAAAGTACCAATGACAGATTTCACAGATATAGGACAAACATTTCAAAAATTTATCTGAAACCATAAACATGGTTCCATGTTTATATGACCCTAAATAGCTGCAGAATTTTGAGAAAGAACAAAGTAGGAGGGATCACCATACCTGACATCAAACTGTACAATACAAGGCCACTGCAATCAAAACAGCCTGGTACTGGCATAAGAACAGACAGATAGACCAATGGAACAGAACAGAGAGCCCAGAAATAAACCCAAGTCTCTACGGTCAATTAATATGCAACAAAGGGGGCAGAAGCACAAAATGGAGTAAAAACAGCCTCTTCAACAAATGGTGTTGGGAGAACTGGACAGCTACATGCAAAAAAGTGAAACTCGACCACCAACTTACACCATACACAAAAACAAACTCAAGATGGATAAAAGACTTAAATATAAGTCGTGATACCATAAAAGTCCTAGAGGGGGAAGGAAAACATAAGAAGGAAAATCTCTGATATTCCATGCAGCAATACTTTCACCTATATGTCCCCTAGAGTAAGGGACATAAAGGAAAGAATAAACAAATGGGACCTCATCAAAATAAAAAGTTTCATGGCTAAAGAAAATATTAGCAAAATGAAGAGGAAACAAACAATATGGGAAAATATATTTGCCAATAATACCTTGGACAAGGGTTTCATCTCCAAAATATATAAAGAACTCACACGATTCCACTCTAGGAAAATAAACAATCCAATTTAAAAAGTGGGCAAGGGTCCTGAACAGACATTTCTCCAAGGAGGACATACAGAGGGCCCAGAGACATATGAAAGGATGCTCAGAATCACTAGCCATCAGAGAGATGCAAATTAAAACCACAGCGAGACACAACTTCATACGGTGAGAATGGCCATCATAAACAAATCAACAAACAAGTGCTGGTGAGGTAGTGGAGAAAAGGGAGCCCTAGCGCACTGTTGGTGGGAATACAGACTGGTATAACCACTACGGAAAACAGTATGGAATTTCCTCAAAAAACTAAAAGTGGAACTGCCTTTTGAACCAGCAGTTCCACTGCTGGGATTATACCCAAATAATCCTGAAACACCAATCCAAAAGAACCTATGCACCCCAATGTTCATAGCAGCACAATTTACAATAGTCAAGTGCTGGAAGCAACCTAAGTGCCCATCAGTAAATGAGTGGATCAAAAACTGTGGCACATTTACACAATGGAATACTACGCAGCAGAAAGAAGGAGCTCCTACCCTTTGCAACAGCATGGATGGAACTGGAGAGCATTATACTAAGTGAAGTAAGCCAGGCAGTGAGGGACAAATACCATATGATCTCACCTATAAGTGGAACCTAATCAACAAAACAAACAAGCAAGCAAAATATAACCAGAGACATTGAAATAAAGAACAAACTGACAGTAACTAGGGGAGAGGGAGGCAGCGGATAATGGGGAAAAGAAGGGGAAGGGTCATCAAGGAACATGTACAGAGGACCCATGGACAAAGCTAAAGCGGGGAAGGATTGAGGGTGGGAGGTGGAGTGTGTGGTGCGGGGGAAAGTGGTGGTGGGAAAATGGAGACAACTGTACTTGAACGACAATGAATAAATAAATAAATAAATAAATAAATAATTTTTTTAAAAGCAACGAAAAAATGTCTTTGGGTGAAGGGGAAAAAAAACTCACACCTTCCTCACAGAGACAGTAAAACCTCAAGAGCCTTGAGACAAACTTGCCCTGTCCACTTCTCCACCTTGGAATGAGGAACAAACGAGGTAATAAGTGAAAGTTGAGAGCTCTGGACACTGTCACAGACCAGGAGAAAGCAGGACTAGAGCCTGGCTGGAATTAATCCAGTCCCCAAGTCACCGCCCTCCTGCCCCGGGGCCTTCTCATGTACATGCAACCTCAGGAAAAGAGTGGAAGCGAGTTGCCCCTGACCTGGTTAGGGCCAATCTGGGCCAAGGAGGAGACAGCAGAGGCGGGGCTTACATGTAAATGAGGCATTAGGTCCAAGTAAAAGCAAACTACACCCAGGTCAGAGGAACAAAACTCCGTATTCTGGTGGTCCTTGCACTGTTCATATGGCAAGTGATGATTTGGTTTTAGCAGGAACCATCGCACTAAAGTGTATGCCGTCCGTTTGAAATTGATTGCTTGTATTGTTTTCTTTGTATTTAAACTGCAAGTTGATTTTGGTTTTCGTGTTATATATAAGCTGAAAGTAAAAAGTGCTTTGTACCTAGTTGTATGTTTCTGTCGCGGATTTCAACCTGCAAAATCCATGGGGGGACCGCCCCGATTGCGTGAATCAATCTTACCCAGAGACACGCTTGGAGGTGAGAATCCGGCGGCCATGGGTCTCCTCCACCATCCCCATCTTGGGGAGAAAGACCTCGTGGGTTGCTTAGCCAGGGCTTTTATTAGAGGCATTAAGACACATTTACATTGGATTGATTATTCATGGAATTAAGCAGAACAGGTAGGATTACTCATAGCAGGGCATTAGGATGTAAATTCAGGTCCGGTGGCAGATAGGACCAGGTTAAAGTAATATGCAGGGGTCAGCAAGCCAGAACTTTTTAAGATACATCTTTGCCAAATTCCTATTAGAGAATTCCCATTCCACAGACATGATCCACACTTGCTCACACGGGAATCACACGGAGCTATGCTCAAAATGTGTAAATTCTCAGTACTGCATGTTTACACGCGTGTGGAAATCACTGCCACATGTTTCCATATATTTAAGCAAACTTGGTTATAATTAATACTGGGGTCACCTGAGGGTCTTTTCCCCTCGAGATGAGGTCCTAGACATCATTTACGGTTGAAAAAAATCTATTTGATTATGAACTGGTGGGGTCCTGCCCCCTCCCTCATTGACTGCAGCTATCAAGGAGGGGACTTCATCATGCGGAAGCAGGTGGCACAGGACAAAGTGCCCCCACCTAACCTGCATCCTCCATGCATCTCTTCCGTCCTGGGTCTGGACTTGGGTGTGGCGATGGCAGCAGACCAGGGCAAATCACTGCTGATGCCAGGTGTGGTCCCTAAGTCAATGGGAGCGCGTTCTTGAGATAGCGGTGCAATGGCAGGAATGTGAGGGGCCAGAGGCAGTGATGGACAGAGCCAGCCCAAGAGCTGAACAAATATTGACTCTGAGCAGGGCGGCCTCTTGAAAGCCCTCCACAGGATGCCTCTCGCTGTTCCCCTATCTCCAGCCACCCTCATGGCTGTGTGCCTCTACCTCGGGGGAGGTAGGGTTACTGACTCTCCCTCTAGCGCCCAAAGCTGAAACCCAGGCCTGGACATGTGTGACACCTGGAATAGGATGTGGGCCTCCCTGGAACGAGGCTACCCTTAAAATGCTCCCTGGAGGCCCTTGTCCCAGCTCATTCATTAAAAAAATAGGCTAATTACTGATACTGATAATGGTAAGTATCATTAAGAACTTTCTGTGTGCCAGGCACTGTACTAAACGCTTTGCATGTGCTAACTCATTGAATCCTCACAATAACCTTAGGAGATAGACATTGGTTTTTTATTCCCATTTTACAGATGCAGAAACTGAGGCACAGGGAGAGTGAGGAATGCCAAACAGAGAAAAGTGTCACAGAGACGCTGTGTCATTCTGTCTGTGGATGTGGAAACATGGAGATGGGAAGCCATTAGAAAAGGCTGGCTGCCCACCTCCTTTCCCAAATGGGGAGACTGAGGCCCTGAGGGGAATGGCTTAGGCACGGTCTCTCTAGGCTGCAGAGCAAGGGTGCTGAGTCAGAGGTGCCGCTGACTGGTGGACATTCCTAGCGAGCTGACGGCTGACCCTTGGGGTTACCTGAGGTCTTGTCTTCCAAGAATTCCAAACACTTCGTTTTCTCTTCCTACGGGCCTCATACTTGGGGCCTCAAACACTCCCGACCCCTCCCCACTGGATATCTTTCTCCTTCCCCCTCATTCACCCTAACCCAGGCATTTTCCCACATCGCCCCAGCACATTGCTTTCCAGGTCCCAGTCACTGGGCCCTCTCCTCTGTGGCCTCTGTTACTCTACTTGGATGACCCCCAAGGCCCCTCCCTCTCTATCTCTGAAATGCAAGGAATCTCAGCCTCCTTTCTGTACTGCACACGGAGTGTCTGCTGCCTCTGCCTGGACCCTGCTCCGCCGCTGTGGGCAGCTGGGGTCTCCCCTCCATTTCACAGCCAGGTTGGAGGAGGTCAGGAACGGAGACAGGAGGAGTGGAGTAGCTCAGAGAGGGCTACTTAAGAAAGGGTTCACCCCATTGCTACCCCAACCAGATGTCATCAGTCCATCCCCACACACTGTCCCAGTGTCCAAGGCCTGGCCAGACCTTAGGACCTCTCTGTCAGCAGGAGAAGAAAAGGGAGTATGAGCTGGGAGGGGCGGGGCGAGCACCTCCTGGGGGGAAGGCGTCCCTGCAGTCCAGTGGCCTCACAGCCTGGCCTCCCCTCAAGGATGCTGAGGGTGGGGATGGGCCCCCCAAGTTCTGGCAAGGGTAGCACCTTCTGCTTAGAAGGAAATACAGCTGGTGTGCGCCCTGGCCTGCTCCTCCCCAGTTCATCTTTGCCTTGCCAGGTCATTACCTCTGAAACTGAGGATTCTCAGGCCTCCCATCCTTCTGCCTGTCTCAAGATCCGACTCACTGAATGCAAACCCCAAGCAGGGAAAAGCCTCCGGGGGCCCTGCCCTCAGCTCTCATTGCCCACGTGCCGCTTGAGCAAAGGGCAGCCCCCCAGAGTCTCAACAGACCAGCACACTGGCCCACCCTCATTGCAGCTCAGCCCAGACTGCAGCTGACTGGGGGATAGGGAGTCAGGCACCGGGCTCCCCCATGCCCTCAGGACATGCAATTTTCGCTTGGGAGATACTGGAGGCAAGGAAGGACACACACCTTCTGGGGACTGGGGAAGAGGGGCAAGCATCAAGGGGAAGGAAAATCAAATGTAAAAAGATTTCCTCGAATGGAAAGAGGGAGCCAAGCTCAGGGCAGAAATGGGTGCTTCAGAACACAGAAATACATCCGTTTCTTTCACCAGGTCCAGAAGAGCTGGACTTGGGAACTCCATGAGGATGGGGCTTCCCCTCCCCTCATACTGGGGCTCTCTGAGGGCGGGGCCTTGCTCTGGGACTGGTGGTGTTTTCCTCATCAGACTAGAAGTACAGAGACTAAGAATAAAGGATAGAAGTTAAAGAAAACCACTCCCAAGCCGTGACCAGAAAACCCAAACTTTTTCCCTTTTTGTCATTTAAATTGGTTATCTTAATGGAAAATAAATCCCACACACATTCTGGAATAGTGAAAATTTCAGTTTGGTCATCAAGCTCATCTACTCTGAGAAACACATCTTTACGTACTGGGGGGAAGAATGGACAGTTATAATTTCATCTCACTTGGCTTTAAAATTAGACAATATATCCAGATGGTTCTAATATCAAGGTAATACACAAGGATACACCGTAGTTTTCCTTATTCCCCCTGCCATATATAATCACTTACACTGGCTTCTGTGTCTCCTTCTGATGTTTGTTTATGAAAATACAAGTAAACATTCTTTCTTCTCCCCAGAGGGAACTTCCTGGTAGCTGGAACTAATCCAGCAAAATCCCAGATTCGGATCACAGTTGTGAGGCCGACCCTCTTGCCGTGAGCGCCCCTCCCCTGGGTGGGAGTGACAGCCTGCAGCCTGCTTGCTGTGAGGAAGGAGCCAACCTACCAAACGGCCCCCAAACAGCAAGTGCTCCTTAAGTGCTTATTGGTTTGGGGTTCTTTTAAAGAAGAAATGATTGACCTCAGTCTGTTTTCTATGCCCTTAAATTGGGCTTAGCTGGGCTTGCTGGCAGGTGGATCTGCAGGGAAGAGCTCTCAAAGTGAAGAGGGTAGGTTGTGAGGAGGAGACAGAGAAGGGGGGTGAGACCCCCTGCAAATGCAGAGGCAAGTGGCACTTCTGAGGTCCGCGGGCTCTGAGACTCTGCCAGCAGGGCGTCCTCGTCCGAGAGGAGAAGGCGAGCTGTGTTTCCCCGGCAGCGTGGGCCCCAGCAGCCTCGGAAGCCAGGTTTACAGCCCTATCTAAGGTACACAGCATTATCTCCGTTCCTCCTCGCCCCTCTACCCCCAGGGGAGCCCAGGCCTCCCAGAGGGCTCGGCTCCCACTGCCGTGTTAATGTTTACCACAGCTGGAAACAGCGGGCGCACAGGGTGCGGGCGCCTGCCCACCCAGAAATGCGGCGGGGCGTGGGAACGCCGTACTCCACAGGTCACCCCAAGGGTCCCTGGGCAGGCACTGCTGGGGTCAAGTCCCTGGACACCCACTGACTGGCACCCTGGCTCCTTCCAACACAGGGAGGAGCAGTGAGACAGACAACCGAAGCGTCACTGCCCAGTACACACACGGCTGGTCCAAATTGAGATGTGCTGTGGGTGTAGAATGCACACAGACTTCAAAGACTTAGCATCAAAAAATAATATAGCCCTGGCCAGGCGGCTCAGTCAATTAGAGCTTCATCCCATACACCAAAAAAGTTGTGGGTTCACTCCTGGTCAGGGCACATACCTGGGTGGCAGGTTCTGTCCCCAGTTGGGGCACATGCAAGAGGCAACTGATCAACGTTTCTCTCCACATCAATGTCTCTCTCTCTCTCTCAAATCAATTAAAATCCATAAAAAAATAAAGCAAATTATCTCAGTAAGTTTTCATATGCTGATTATCTGTTGAAATGATATTATTTTTGGATACATTAGGCCAGATAAAGACATATTAAATATATAAAAATATACCATTAAAATTAACTTCACCTGTTCATTTTACTTTTTAATGTGGCCAGCAGAAAAAGTTAAAATGTAGATGTAACTCTCATCATAGGTCTACTGAAAGTGCTGGGCAGAGGCGGTACCCAAGTGCCCAGACATTTGGGAGGGGATAGAGGCGGCCATGTGGGAGCCAGTCATCCACGCCCTGGGCCAAGGCAGTGACGGCGTGGCCAGGACTTTCCAGTGCCGGCCTTGTGGCCCCCAGGAGAAACCGCCTCTGTGGTGACTGAGGATCATGGAAGAAGGTGCTTGTTTCATTTAGGTGGTCTTGAAAAGAGGCATAGTTTTTTCCGAGACTTGAGATTCAGGCATTCAGCAGGCTGTGGGAACACACCTGGATCAGAAATGGCTTGGAATGCTCACAAGTTAGAAAATTTCAGAGAGAATTCATAAACAAAAGCAGACAAAGTCATAACACACAGTCTGTCAGCGTCCGCTCCCTCAGCCTCATTCCACCATCTTTAGATACAGACCCTGCCCGGGTGAGTCACTATTTGAATGGAAGACCCCCAAGTCCACTCTTCCAAGCTGGACATACTAGTCCTTTACCCATTTCTCATGAAGCCTCGTTTCCAGGTTCTTTTTTAAAAAAACAGTTTTATGTATTTATTTTCAGAGAGAAGGGAAGGGAGGGAGAGAGGGAGAGAAACATCAACGTGTGGTTGCCTCTCATGTGCCCCCTACTGGGGACCTGGCCCACAACACAGGCACATGCCCTGACTGGGAATCGAACCAGCAGCCCTTTGGTTCACAGGCCGGCATTCAGTCCACTGAGCCACACCAGCCAGGGCCCAGGTTCTTACCCCTGTGCAGACTCGCTCTATCTCTCCCTCCCCTCCCACAGCTGAACCCAATTTCCCTCATGTGCCTTGAGCTGCTGAGCCCAGCAGGTCAGTCACCTCCCTTGTTCTGGATAAGCTATGTCCCTTAACCCAGCCTGTAATTGCTTGCTCTTTGAATCACTACGAGTCACTGCTGACACACCAGGAGTTGTCAACAAGTTTCTGAGTCTTTTGTACTAAGTCCCTCTGCCCCTCCCACTTAGACAGTTGGTGTTTGGGAGCCCAGTGTAGGCCCTGGCAAATGTCATCTGGTACCATGGTATCTCTCCAGGCCACCTGTCATGGCCTTTCTGGGTCCTGGTTCTCTCAGTGGTGATTCACTTTTCCTCTCAACGGGGTCAGCATGTTATCTAAGCCCTCCTCCAAGTCCTAGCTTCTGGTGGGTTGGGTTTCATGGCCACCATTCCCGCACAGTGCGCTGGTCACTCCTGTGGTCAAGCCTCAGTCCTCATCCCAGTTGGCCTCTGAGCACCATCTGGCATAGCTGGTCACCCCTCTTCTCAAAACCTTTTTTTCATTTGATTTTCAAGCCGCCACACTCTGCTGATGTTCCTCCTACCTCCTGGCCACTCCTCAGTCTCCTTCATTGGTTCTTTCTAGCCCCCCAGTTCTGGAACACCTTTCTTACCTTCATGCACTCTTATCTTCATTCACTGGATGGTGATCTCATCCAGATGATAGGGTTAAATAGTATTTATAAATTGATGACTCTCAAATGTAAATCTCCAGCCCAGACCTCTCCTCTGAATCCCAGACTCACATGTCCAATTGTACGCTCTCACCTCCACCTGGACAGCTAATGAACATCGCAAACTTAGCCTTCAAAACCTGACTTCCTGGTCTCCCCACAGGCCGCATCTTCTCAGGCTCCGTGGTCATGTGAACTGATCCTTCCGGCTCTCAGACCGAAAGCCTTGCGCTCACTTAACTCCTATCTTTCTCTCACATCCCATGTTCAATTTGTCAGCAAATCCTGTTGGCTCTGCCTTCAAAACATATCAGAAACCAACCGTTTCTCTGTCACTTCCAATCTGGATCAAGCCGCTATCATTTTTAGCTTGGAATTTTGCAAGAGCCCCATGACTTTTTCGCTTGCCCTGGGGATTACTACCGTTTCCCTGTTCTGCCCTTGCCCCTCACTGCCCTGTCTTTTCTCAACACAGCAGCCAGAATCAGGCTTTTAAAACCCAATTCAGATCCTAACCCTCCCCTGCACACTTTCCAATGGCTCCCACCTCACTCAGAGTAAAGAAGCATGAAAGGCTCATGGGGGCCCCAGGATCTACCTGATTCAGTTTCCTGTCCCCCTCTGTTCCATCTCCTCCCCTCTTCCCTGCGCTTGCTTTCTCTGCTCCGACTGCCCGATGTCCTGGCCCCTCCTCCGACACCCCAAGCCACTCCAGCCTCCGGGCTTTGCCGCTGCCAGCCCTTCCCCCTTCCCAGGGCCTCCCAGCCCCTCCCTCGCTCCTTCAGGTCTCTGCTCAAATGAGGCCTTCCCCGACCACCCCATTTGAAATCACAGCCCCCATCCTTTCTCATTTAATTTTTCTCCGCAGCGACTTTTTCTTTCTAACATATTATTTACTTTTTTAAAATTTATTTTGTGATTGTCCATCTCCTATCACTGGAATACACCGTCTCGGAGGATAGGGATTTTTGTCTGTTTTGTTCACAGCTATATCCCTAGCTCCTCACACAGCGCCTGGCACACAGTAGGCGTCCAATCAGTACTTGTTGGATGAACAAAACGGGACTAATGACAGAGCTCTGGTGCCCATGCACCCATTGGAAACTATCCTCTTCCAAACCAGAGTGGATTCATTAAAACAATACTCTTGGGGCATAGCCTTCTAAAATCCTGTATCATTTACTGAGCTATTCTGGTTCCGTTTATTATCTGCCTCCTCCTACAGATGCCTTAGCTCCGCAAAGGAATTTTGTTGTTGTCGTTCTATTTTGTGCATGGATGTATCCCTGTGTCTAGAGGAATACCTAGCAAATAGTCGGCGCTCCGTGAATGTTTGTTAAGTGAGTGGATGACCATTTATGCAGCAACTGAGCCATAAAAACTACTTCAGGATCCAGCTGTATTTCTTCAACTGACCATGCAAGTACCCAAGAGACTTCGTCAAGAACTTTGTCAAGTTCCCACACTTCCCACAATCTCTGCATCTTCCAGTCTCCAGTCCTCCTCAGAGTCAGAAAATCCATTAGTTAGAAATCTTATTCAGCTCTGGCTGGTGTAGCTCAGTGGATTGAGCATGGGCCTGCAAACTAAAGGGTCACCAGTTCGATTCCCAGTCAGGGCACATGTCTGGGTTGTGGGCGGGGAGACACGAGAGGCAACCACACATTGATGTTTCTCTCCCTCTCTTTCTCCTTCCCTTCCCTTCTCTTTAAAAATAAATAAATAAAATCTTTAAAAAGAAAAGAAAAGAAATCTTATTCAGAGAAATGCATATCGAAACTAGGGTTTTCTTCTATCTGATCATCCAGCACGAGTAAGACCTGAAAGGCACACTGTTAGCCAAAATATAGGGAAAGAGACATTCAAGACCAGAACAAAAATCGGCACTTCTAAGGAATTTGACAATATCTACCAAAATTAAACGTGCATATATTCTTTGCCTCAGCGATTCTCCCTTTGAGTATCCTATAGAAACATATACGTATCACATATATCAAGCATGCAGGAAGAAACAGATATGCAACGTTATTCATTGTGGAAACGCTGATAAGAGAGAAGGGCTGCAGAAAGTGGCTGATCGAATAAATGTTGGGGCATTCGAACCACAGTGCTCCAAGGCCATCGAAGGACGAGGCAGCTCCATGCATCCTGTCTTGTAAAAATTTCCAATGTATATTGTTAGAAGAGGAGAAAGTTAGATTAAAAATGGCAAGTGAAATATACTATGATTTGCCTTTTTTTTAAAGGATAGGTCGGTAGGTAGGTAGACAGACAGACAGATTGTATGAATAAATGATGGTGACACTGGTGCCTTTGAGGAGGGGAACTTAGAGGCCATGGGTCAGGGTAGGAGGGAGACTTCTTACTGTACGCCCTTGGCACTTTGGGGTTTTATTCCGCGGGCATCTCTTATTTATTTCTCAACGTTCTCACATTTTTTGACAAGACACACTAGTCATGGTGAGCCCATACTGGCCCCTTCCTTCTAAGCACTCCCAGACTACTTCAGGGTCTGCAAGGATCCTGGCCGAGGCTGCCCTCTCTTTGAAACTCGGCACCACATTTTCCCTTTAGCAGGGCCGCATGCTCCAAGCTTCCTCAGAGGGGACAAAGTGGACCCAACAGTCTTGTTCGCAAGCTTCCTTTGTGCTTGAAATGTTTTATGGGGAGAGGCCCCCCTGCAGACTACAGGAGGAGCTGATGCAGAGGGGTTCGTCCTGCCTCCAGACCCCCACCTGCCCCCTGCCACCAACCCCCCTGCCCCCGCTTCTCTTTTCCATTGCAGCCCTGCTCTGGGTCTTAAACCAGTCTCCACGTGTCCAGCAGAGGGGCAGCAATACCACCCCAGGGGCACCACACCTTCTCCATCAGGCTTATGCCATCAGACCCCGTGCAGCCTCTTCCTCCTTGGTCTCCACTGGCTCTGATCCTGGCTAAACAAGCTTGGGTTGCCTCTAGAATCTTTCAAAAGGTTCTGCCTATTTTGTCTTCCAGATGCCATCGTTACACCATAGCCCTGTCTCCTGCTTCCCCTCCCCTCCTCTGTTCAAGCCTTCTTAAAACAGCGATCTGGGAAAGAGCTCCCAAGCCACCCACTCATCACCTTGGCCACCTCCCGTCTGTCCTCACCACAGGGACACAGACTACCCTGTGTGTGACTGCACCGTCAGGTGTACATTCTGGGAGCTTCCAAGCCCTCTGGAGACATCTTTTCCCCCCAAAGATCCATGCCATGGAATCCTGCCTCTCTCGTTGCTGAAATAGTGGCCGGCTGGCTTTGGACAGGCCCTTAGCAGCTCCCTGCTGGATGGCTGAAAGAACACCCCTTGCTTCAGTCTGAGCTTCTCCCAGCCTCTCCCGCTGATTTTCTGCACCAGCACTGAGTGATTTTTCTAAAATGCACAGCTAACCATGCCACTCCACTGCTGAAAGCCATTCAGGACCCCACAGGATACAAGCCAAGGTTGCAACGCGACAGCAAATCCCATCGTGGTCTGGCTTCTTATCACCTCTCCATCTGAGCCACCCACCTCTCACTTGCTCTCTAACTTCATTCTTTAACTGAACATCTAATCATGCTCACTTCCCTGGACACACTATCTTATTTCACGCTTCCACGCTTCTGCTCCTGCTTTACCTTCTACCTAACGTGACCTTCCACCTGTTCTTGACAGAGGTGCTCGTGACCTCACTCAGGAGTCACCTTTTCAAGGAAACCTTCCCTGAACCCCGAGGTAGGGTTAACTCTGCTCCTTCCGTTTCTCTCTGCATCTGGGCCTACTCTAGTGCTTACCGCACATGGCGTCCCACCTAAGAGCAGTTCCTCCCCACTCCTTCCTCTTCGCCACCTGAACCCCCTCCCTTTTCAGGCAGCGATGCATCCAGGCCCAAGGTTCACCCAAGCTGGTGTGAGAACCTGACACCTGCCCTTGCACCTCCCGTACAGAACTCCCTCTCAGGCCTGGCCAGTGAGACACAAGAGGTCGTTTTCTGAGGATGCTTCTGGGAAACAGAAGGTAAAAATACAGCCCCATTTTCTTGTCAGCCTTTTTCTTTTCTGCCTTGAGTATCGTTATAATAAGTACCATAGCCGTCAGCCAGCAGCTGTGAGGCAATAGCATGTGGACAGAAGTTTGACACGTTGAGGATGGAAGAGCAGAAAGATAGAAGAAGCTTGCGTTTTCAATGACATCATCGCGTTCTTTCATCAACCTGGAGTCACCTGACTCCAGACTTCCTGCTGTGTGATATTGATTAACATATTTATTGCTCAAGCCACCATCCTTTGGGTAGTCCGTTAACTTGGGGCCAAGGGCATTCCAAACTGGCAGAGCGTATTATATGAAAATGCTCTTCTTGGAGTTCGTCTCCATGACCAGAGGACATGCTCCTTAAGGGCAGGAATGATGGCTTGTCACTGTTGGTGTTCGCAGAGCCCGGCACAATGACCCAGTATGTGTTCGGAGAGCCTGGCAGGATGACTCAGTAAAGGAAGTGAACCAGCTTGTGACTAAGGGGACGAGTTCACTTTTATCCCTGATTACCCCCATCACTGTCACCCTGCCAGTCCATTCTGCCAACGAATCCTACTTCTTCCTTTCGCTTCCCCCAGCCCTCTGAGAGGTGTCATGGTCCCCAATACCAGAACTAGTCAGATGCCTGGCAATTCCTCACAGATGAGGTCCCCACCCGCAGGACACTCTGCGTCCCGCCCTGGGCCGAGTGAATGCTGTGCATCAAGAAAACCCCATCCCTGTACCCCTGCTGCCTCAGTGCCCGGAGGGCAGGACGCACACCCTGTTAGCCCGAACCAGACTTCTGCTTCCCGGAGGCGTCTGGGTCCAGACTCCTACCACCTCAGGAATCTCACCGTTAGTCTCTTTAAGAATAGAAGTTTCCCAAAGGCAGGAATTTGGCCTCTAGGGTGGATCCCAGCCGAGCCAAGGGCAGACACCTAAATTACAAAGAGGGCACTGCAACCATGCTACCTGTCCCCCATCCAGTTCATTATTAAGGGGCCCGACTATTTAAGGTACAAAGCACACCCTTGAAACGTCATCAGCGTTGAG
Source organism: Micronycteris hirsuta (assembly GCA_004026765.1). NCBI lineage: Eukaryota > Metazoa > Chordata > Mammalia > Chiroptera > Phyllostomidae > Micronycteris > Micronycteris hirsuta. The sequence continues at coordinate 21,294 of PVJI01004840.1, read as the reverse complement.
TACTTAAACCACTGACAGCATTTCATATTGGTTACCAAGGGTGCCAAATATGTGTCCCAAATACCAAACACAGAATCCGTCTTCTGGTAATGAGTAGCAGAACCCCCCAGGCACAGCGCTCCACCTTGGCCTTGTTCCTGTCTGGTGACCGACCTGGCCAAGGCCCCCTGGGAGAACCCTTGGCCCCTGGCAAAGCTGGCCCTCGAGGGAACTCCCCGTGCCTGCCCGCTTCTGCTCCCACCGGCTAAACCGCACGTGTCCCAAGAGCCACTGCGTTTGTCTCCAAACCTGTGGCCAGTTTCACTTGTTATTGTAATTATGTGACTTAACTAAATACAACACAAAACAATGAAATATGACTGAAAAGAAATTGTTTTTATTTTTCCCTTAAAAATCCAATTTGAATGCTTTAAAAGAGTTTGGTAACAGCAAACTGCTGGACAAGAATTGCCATCAAGCTAGACGTGAAGGAAGCAGACTGGTGCTGGTCAGCCTAAAAATCTGGAAGGCTCCTGTCCTTGGTTGGTTCTTAAAAGATATGAAGTTCTCGCTCCACCTTAAATAATGCGTAACTAGAACCCAAAGAAGACAGAGTGTTGTGGGGTGATTTACACAGGGAAGACCATTCAGCGCTAAGGAGGGCCTGTGTCCGGCGGAAGACTGACTAATGTCAACACGCCTGGAGTTCTCTAGTTAAAAAGAAATATTTACACCTTATAGACCTCATTATTTCATGATCCCCATTCCAACCAGTCAACCGCAAGCCTGGATGGTATTAGATAGGAGGGCTTTACTGCACCAGGTGTAAACCCTACCTGCAGGAGAGATCTCACCTCTCCGAGCCTCTGTTTCCTCGAGGATTGTCCCCGACCTCTCTCAGAGGACTATGAGGATTAACAGGGAGAGTGAAGTGATTCACAAAGTCCCCAGCACACAGTAAGCACCCAATTCACCAGCCAATCAAGGAAGCCAGCCAGAAATCTTAGAAGCACTCCCCACACATCCTTCTCCCTCACCCCCAACTCCATCTACCCAGCCAATTAGTGCAGCCCTGCCAAGTCTACTGCTAAAAAACCTCCTGATTCTGTCCAGGGTGGGCCATCCCCAAAGCAACCACCCCGGCCAGAGCCACCACCATCCTGCCCCTGGGGGATGGCACCAGGTCCGTACCTAGTCCTGCTGCTTTCACTCTGTGCCACCCCAGAGTCCAGCCTTGTCTAGCACCAAGAGGAACATTTTAAAAACACAAATCTGATCATGTAATTCCTTTACTTGAAATTCTTCAACAACTTTTCAAACTCCCTCAAATGGCTAAGAAAGCCCTACACACTGCCTACACACATATACAAGCACCTCAGCTGTGAGCTCCTCGGCATGTGCTCTGCCCTTTCGTGCCTCAGGACCTTTGTACACGCCATGCCTGCTGCCGAGAACAGTCTGTACCTCCTCCTGACCCGGTGATGCCTCCTCCCCTCCAGGCCATTTTCTCGGGGATGCTTTCCCTTTCAGCTATACAAAAAAATATTTATGTGGCACCATCTACGTGCCAGGCACTGTTCTAGGTGCTGGAAATACAACAGTGAGCAAGACAGACAAAAACAGTTGCTCTTTTAAAGATTATATTCTAATGGAAAATAAAGATGATAAATAATTAAATAAATATTATATTCTGATGGTAATAAGAGCATCTGGTCAGAACATAATTCATTTTATTATTAGAAGAACTAAATATCAGAAAAGTGACATATTTTTAAATTGTTTAAGAAAATAAAGTTTCAACAACGTGTCAAAGGTATTAATTTTGATACATGTCAAATATATGATATAAAATATGATATATCCATGTACATGGCTATAGTCATATAACCATGACTGTTACAGTTTAGCTTTCCAATATTGCTTCTGGCTGTGTAATTTTGAAAGTATGACTCTGGCACGTTCCCCCAATCAAAAAATAAAATAAAATGCAAAGGCATTTCTCCTGGATATGCACACATGAACACACATAACCTTAAAAACGACAAGCAGAGCCCATCACAGATCACAGGCTCGCCCATGTATGCAAAGACACACCAGACTCAAAGCCTCTCACACACATACACACTTGGCCACAAACACACAGCGACCCGGCCAGGCCTGAGCCCTCCCTGCCCCAACCCCTGCCCACTGGAAGTATGGTTGCCAAGGGTGGCAAGTCTCTCTGCTCCATCATCAATCAGATGATAACCGGCAGCTGGGGCGGCGACAAGAGGCCCTAAAGTCCCCCCCACAGACACCCTCCCAACGGTTACCCACCAGTGTGACCCCTGACAGAGGCCGAGGCAAATTAAAACAGGTAACAGTGCCTTGTAATTCTGTGGTCACTCTCTACTCTGACCTCTCCTCAGCCCCCAAGCCAGCGTCACCCTTAATGCCCACCCCACCACTGACACAGACCCCCTACCCACCGCACATCGACACACATGAGCTCACGTAGTCTCCATCCTCACGTCCCTGAATTCACACTCACAAACTGCACACTCCTACCCAAGCCCATCCCACGTGCATGGAGATGCAGAACAGCCACCAGGCTTCTCAGAAGAAGGAAACATCTGGGGTGTGGACAGAGGCTCCCCACCCCTCCACACCCACACATATCCAGTTCCCATGCCTGCCCTCTCTCCTCACCACTGTCTGAAAGGTGGCATGACTCACTGCTTTTACGCCCAGAGCCAGCCATGCAGGGCAAAGTGGTACCCCCACCCCTGGCCCCAAGCCAACCTCCAAGCCTCCCCATCACCCATGGTACCTGGTCCATCTACCGCACTGTCCATGAGCATCCAAGAAAGGCCAAAGTCTCCAGGGACAAGGTCCCTTCTGAGTGGGGCGGGGCAAGTCACAGGATCTGAGGTGACGTCAGGGGGTTCAGGAATCCAGGGAAGGCTGACCCCCGGGCAGAGGGCACAGCTGACCATGTTGGCCTGGCACCCCTGGGACACAGCTGGCCGTGGCAGCGGTGCCCAGTGAATGGAGGGCAGTGGGGCAACCCTCAGAGGGGCCTGCCCACTGCCACTGAGCCCAGGGAAGGATCGGCGATATCCTTCCTCCTCGCTCCAGGGCTTGGCTCCTGGATGCCTCTGGGCACCTCTGGGTGCCAAGGAGATAATGAAGAGTCTATCAGAGAGTCTCAGGAAGGAAACATGGCCAGCACCCTTTCAGAACGCCTGAGGGTTTTCTCTTCTCTGTGAGTTCCTGGTCCCAAGAGAGAACCAGGCAGCCGGCAAGCTGTATGGGGAACAGGCAGAGAATAATCTAGGCCCTTTGGTGGCAGTAGAATAGCCCCGAGATTCCATGATTCTGTGATTTGAGGCAGAGAGACACAGAGGAAAAAGGAAACGAAGAGTGGCAGCCCTCACCCAGCTCCTACCCTCTGACATGCCGCTCCAGCCTGCCCAGCCCCCGTCCCGATCCAGCCCTGGGACCCTTTGAGAACCAGCGGTTTACCTTCCTTTGCTGGGGGCAGGTGAGAGGGTGAGTTTCCACAAAAACAGGAAACCACAGAGTAAGGAAGGGCTACCTGGCTGGCAAAGGACAACTTAATTCCATTAACAAATACCCACTAAGTGCCAGCTATGCATCTAGGTGCTGGGGCCACAAAGACATAGGGAATGTATTTATTCTCTGTCCTCGAAGAGCTGAGACAATCATGAGGGGATGAGAGCCAGCACCTGAATAATGTTTATCACATGCTGAGCCATGTTCTCAGGGTTCGGTGAATCTTGATACTCATAACAAACCTTCTAAGCTAGATGCCATTATCACTCCCGTTTCAAAGATGGCAAAAAAGTGAGGCATGGAAGGGTTAGTAACTCACCCAAGACTACACAGCCCATAAGAGAGGATTTGAGCCCTGGCGGGGTGGCTCCATTGGAACGTCATCCTATAGACCAAAAGGTTGCCGGTTTGATCCCCAGTCAGAGCACATACATGGTTGCGGGTTCGATCCCTAGTTGGGGCAACCGATTGATGTTTCTCTCTTACATCAAAGTTTCTCTCTCTCTCTGTCGCTCTCTCTAACCCCTTCTTTCTCTAAAATCAATTAACAAACAAATAAACAAAAAACAGAGAGAGAGGATTTGAACTGGGCACTCTGGCTCCAGGGTCTGTGCTCCTTGCCATCTCACTCTCCCCATCCTGCCGTCTCCCCGTCACGGCGGTGGCAGGTCCGCTCACACCCATTCTCCACGGCATGGGAGCCCCTCACCTCTCTCACCACCCCATCCCCAGCCTGAATCATCTGTTATCCACTTAAATCATCTTCAACCGTTCACCAAACACACACTGAGCACATGCTGGGAATACAGACCTCAACCAGGCCAGGGCCTGGCCCCTAGGGAGCACTCTGGTGGGTGAGGTCTGCCAGGTAAATAGGCCATCAGTGCTTGGAGACGGGTCAAGAGGCACTGCAGGTGTGTGACAGTCTGGAACCCAGGTGAAAGAGCCACAGTGACAGCACCAAGAACTATAAGCATTCGCGAAAATTTCAAATTCACTGTGCACCAAAGACACGCTCTGTCCTTTGACAGATGATTGGGTAAAGATGTGGTACGTGCATACAGTGGAATATATTGCTCAGAAATAAGAAGAAACGAAACCCTATCATTTTCAACAACAGGGATGGATCTTGAGAACATATGCTAAGCAAACTAAATCAGAAAAAGTCAAGCACCATATGACTTCATTCACGTGGTATAGAAAACAGAAGCAACAAATGAACAAACAAGACAAACAAACAAACAAAAACTCATAGACACAGATAAGAGTCTCGTGATTACCAGAGGGATGAGCAGGAGAAGGTGAAGAGGGTTCAATGCGCGGCGACAAAAGGAGACTAGGCTTGGGTGGTGAGCGCGCAATGCAATATACAGATGATGTGTTACAGAAGTGTACACTTGACACCTGCGTAATCCTAGTAACCAACGTCACCCCGAGAAATTTAATTTAAAAAATTTTAACTTGTAAGGATACTTTTAAAAAGACACTATCAACAGAGTCAAAAGGCAACCCATGGAATAAGAGAAAATATTTTCAAGTCATATATCTGATAAGGAATTAATATCCAGGCTATGTAGAGAGGATCCTAATACTCAACAATAAACAAACAAACAAAAAATTCAAAAATGGGGCAAGGGCCTGAATAGACATTTCTCCAAAGAAGATATACAAACGGCCGATAAGTACATGAAAAGGCGCTCAGCATCACTAATCATTAGGGAAACGCAAATCAAAGCCAACTCTAAGAGACAACTTCACGCCCGTTAGGATGGCTGCTCTCCAGAAAAAGAAAAAGGCAGGAAACCACAAATGTTGGCCGGGATATGGAGAAACTGGAACCCTCGTGCACTGTTGATAGGCATGTAAAATGTCAAACAGTAAGGCAATTCCTCAAAAAATTAAAAAATAACACATGACCCAGGAAGTCCACTTCTTGACTTCAGAATTGCAAGCATAGCCTTGAGAGCTATTTGTGTGCCCACGTTCACAGCCGCCTTGTCCACAAAAGCTGAAATGAGGAAGCAACCCAAGAGTCCATTAACAAATGAATGGATAAACAAACCGCGATACAGCCCTCCAACGGAACATCATTCAGCCTTAAAAAGGAAGCAAATTCTGCGATATGCTACAATGTGGCTGTACCTTGAAGTCGTTACGCTAAGTGAAATAAACCAGTCATAAAAAGACAAATACTACATGACTCCACTTCCGTGAGGTATTTAGAGTCATCAAAATCATAGAGGCAGAAAGTAGAGCAGTGGCTGCCCAGGGCTGCGGGGAGGAGTAAGGGAGCATTGTTGTTTAGCGGGCCCTGAGCTTTAGCCGGGCAGGATGAAAAACTTCTAGAGTTGCGTGGTGATGATACTTATGCAGCAGTGTGAAGGTGCTTTATACCACTGAACTGTACGCTATAAAAATAGCAAATTTTATGTAAACATATTTTACCACAATAAATGAGAATTAAGTAACAGAATTTGGGGCAGAGTGCATCTCTGAAGCCAGGCAGGCTGAGACGGGAACGTCCCACCGGGGCAAGGACCAGGCAAAGGCAGCAGAGGAGGGAGCACCGGGGACTGCCGGGTGCGGGCGAATGCAGAGGCAGCCTCTGCCTGCCAGCCTCGCTGTGCTCTGGACGCGTTACTTCCTTGTGTGAAGGCTCAGTTTCCTCGTCCATCTAGTGGGATTAATAAAACCTGCCAACCCTATAGGAAATCCTGTGCGCACAGGGCTCAGGGAAGGAAGGACTGTGAGCTTGTGGTATTTGAGACCAATGATGACAGTTAACAACCACAGTTAGGAATCCGGTGGGAGGATTTAAAGCCCCGGGTGAAGACAGGTGCTCAGGAAGAGCTCTGTGAATCAGAGCAGGAAAGGAGAGGAAGCTTGAAATAAGGCCTTCCCAGAAGTAGGGGCAACCCTTTCCACAGCAGCTCTCCCGTGAGGATCATCTAGTCCACCCCTCTGTCTTCTCCAAGCCCATCCTACTCAGCAAGCCCCTCCGCGCCCCTGCCCCATCCCCTGGGGGACCACCAGGCTGCAGAACGGCTACAGACACAGAGCCCAGATCAGTAACAGGCAATCCGGGCTGGCTGAGCTCGGGTCGACTAGATGCTCATGAACTGAGGGGCAAGAAAACAAAGAGGTGTCGCAGGCTGGCTGGGTAAATCTCAGTAGCCTTCTGGAGGCCTGGCTGAGCCAATCCGCTTGGGAAATAGCAGCGCCGCAGCCCATCACCCACAGTAGCAGAAAAAACACAGAACTTTGACGCAACACAGGCTAGGCCCGCTCTGCCCCTTGCTCTGTGTGGGATTCGGGTGGTTACATAAGCCCTCAGGGTTTCCGTTTCCACTCCGGTATAAATGGGGGTGAAATCTGGGCCCTTCTCCTGGGCCATGGTAAGGAGTACAAGTGACTCTATAGACTACCTCCAGGGCCCAACAAAAAGTGGCTCTTGTCGCCATTACTATTATTTATTGCTCTGCTCCCCCAAGCTGGGGCGGGTGAAACAGAGATGGAGGACAGAAGAAAAATCGGGGGTTTGTGGGGTTGGGACAGGGTGACACTGGCGCCCCTTCCAGTCTGTGGGACACGAGCGTGTCAGGAGGCTGGAGGAGAGGCCTGACCTCCTGAAGTCCTGGACACGCCCCTCCCTCTCGCTTGGCCAGGGCACCGCCCCCCGCACGCACACCCCTGCCGTTCGGGAACCCTAACCTAAGCCTGGCGTGCTTTTCCTCTCCCAAACTGCACTCCTGTCAGAGCTGGGGGCAGCACTCTGGACTTTATCCTCCCTTTCGGGCCCACAAGTTCCCTGGACTGTTTGCCCTTAAAGACACAGGTGCCTCCTCATGGCCCCAGGCCAGCCGGGAGAGGAGACAGCCCCTGAGAGGGTAGATTCAAAGGAGCCACTGTCTTCCCCAGGTGTCTTCCCAGTCCCGCCCCTGGCCACCCGTCTGCCACCACCTCCCACCCATCCTCACACACACCGACATCTGGGTCTATGGGCAACCCAATGGGTAATCATTAATCTGAGAAGGAGGTGCTAGCCCTTTAAGGCTGCCCTGGGAAGAGATGACAAAATCACCCCACTGGACTTTGTGCCCTAAAGCTGCTGGGGACAACAAGGCCTGGGACCTGTGTGGGAGCCTGCCCAGGCAGTCCACAGGCCGGGGAGTTCAGCCTGGAGACAGCCTGCTGCTGCCACCTGCCCCCCCGCCCTGCCCACTCTGCCTCTGACAGGCTGGCCCTGCCTGTACGTGCGGTGTCTGCTCTGCACACAGGCCTCCGGGAATCACACTCTCTCAGATGGGCATCCTTCTGTCCGAATTGTGAGGCTTCTTTCATACCCCACCTCCTTCCAACAGGTGTCTTAGCCTGGGGCACCCTTTCAATGTCTATCTGTCACTGTGAAAGAAGGGGGACCCTGGTAAGGACAATCCCTCTGTGCCCAGCACCCAACCCAGAGTCCAAGGTGCTGACCAAGCAAAGGCATGGGCCTAGCAAAGGCAAGGAGAGCTGGGGAGTCTATGGGAGAGAGCACAGGGCTGGGAGTTAGGACATTTGAGTTCTGGACTCAGCTCTGCCCTGAGTCACTGTGGGTCCTCGGGAGTGTCTCTGCCCTTTTCTGAGCTCAGCATGTCTGCCTGCCGGTGATGGGCCCTCTCGTTGCCAACAGATGTCTGTGACTCTGCAGTCCTTGGTGGCGATGATGGACCACAGGAGGTCACAGGAAACCTTGGGCTGACAGAGATGGGCAAAGCTTTCTTAAACAGCTTACGCCAAATGAATGGCTTCATAAGGGTCTTTCCAGGGCCTCAGGTGGCAGCTCCTCTGGGAAGCTTTTGAGGACTGTCCCAACATTTGGCTCCAGAACTGAGGACTATTCTAGAAAATATCCCACCTCCCTAAATGGCTTGCAGCTCTCCGAGTACAGGAACTGTATCACCTCCAACTCTGAGAGCCAAAGCAAGCACCGTACGCACCTGGCCCGTCGAAGGCCTGGGCAAGCGTCTTCTGACTGAATAACCGAATGAACGCTGGTGGTTTGAAAACAGCCGCAGTGCACACAGGAGCCCGGGTCTGAGTGATGATGTGCAGGTTGGGCCAGGACAGACCCAAGCTCTTTCACCAAAAACTGGGTGATCTTGGGAAGTAATCTGATCTCCCGGCCCCGCTTTGGCCCAGGTCCCACGGGCCAGTCAGTTGGTGAGCACCGGTCAGGGGCCTGCTGTGTACAGGGCACTGTGGCGGGGGTCAGAGGGCCACGTGGGGGAGTTAGAAGACATGGTCTCTGACTTCGCAGAGCTCACTTGTAGTTGAACGCACCCATCTGAAATAATCTGAGAGCAACAGCAAGGAGAAACCAGGAGAGGACTAACAGACAAAACGTAGTGATGAGAAGATGATAAGAACAGGTGGAAGTAATCCTGGGGGGGTTCCTGGAAGAGGTGTTCTGAACTACAGACCCAACACATTAGTCTCATTCGTCCATTCATCCATCTATCGAAACACGCATTGTTAAATGCCAGGCCCTGAGAATACCATGGAAAATAAACACAGTCCTCCCCTTGAGGAGCTTACGACATCTAAACTTAGGTGACCACACAGCCTGAGATGCGACCTAATAGGTACAGGAACCACGTACTAGAAACTGGAGGAATGGGGAGCCTCTTGGGAGGGTCAACATGAAAAAATCCCCACCAGAATCTGCCCAGTGGATCTGAGCTTCTAAGGGAGCAGGAGACTCAGGTAATGAAAGGGACTGAGGAGGAACCATATGAAGTCACAAGTACCTGACTGGTAAACAAGGTTAATGAGGACCTGTTGTTTCTCCACGTTCTTGGTGACCTCACCTTTGACCAACAATTTCCTGGCACTGGCTCAGGCTAGCAAGGGGGGGTAGAGGGGGAGGAAGAGGAGGGTAAATAGCAGGTGAGGCCAAAGGTGGCCCTGGAAGGCAAGGGGCACATTCCGAAAAGTGTCCTCAGCCCCGGGCCTGCAGCAGAGCCCAAAGTCCCATAGGGAGCAGACACGGGCATTGCAGTCATCCGAAGAGTATAAATACCTGAGAACCCACTGGAAAGGATGTTTTTGGCAGCTTGGGAATTCCTCCCCTCCCCCACTCCACAGCCCAGCTCTCCAGCTCCCCAAACGCCCCCTTCTGGATTTGCTGGAAGGAGCTGAGGATTTCCACCTGGGCATGACCCCTTCCTCCCCCGACGTCTTCCTCTTCTCCCTCTTCTCCCTTCTCTTCACTTGCGTCCACCCCAGCTGGCTGGTGGGAGAACCCTGGGGGCCTCCCGTGCGAAACCCTGCTGGGTGGTGCAGGGGAAGCCCTGAAATTTCTCAGGCAGCGGCTGGGTTTGGAGCCCACTCTGCTACTCACAGGCCGTGTGACCTTAGGCAGGTCACCAAACCTCCTCACCTCACATCTACAAAAAGGAGGCACTGAAAGGAGACACTTTCACAGGGCCTTTAGAAAGGGCAAATGAAATGAGGTCATGTACATGAAACAACATTAGGCATCATTATTCTAAATGCTGGATGTTCCTAGATAGAGATCACCCAGATTTCTAATTTTACTGATAAGGAAACTGAGGTTGAAAAAAGACATGAAAGAAATGAGAGGGTCGGGTGCTTTTTCCTCTTCCTCCTTCTCCCATCACTCATTATCTTAGTTCAGCTTGGTCTCCTAAACATGGCTTCCTGAACTGTAGGGGGCACAGGTCCCTTTGGAGAAAGCAATGAAAGCAAGGACTTTCTCTCCCCCAAAAATACATTCATCAGCATACCCCAGATCTGTGTGGGCAATTTCAGGGGGTTCATTTGCCCCAGGTTGGAGACCCGTGCTGTATGACAGAGGAGAAAAGGGAGGAAGGCTGTCACGGTTCTCAGCTCACGGTCACAGTCTTGGGGAAGCGGAAAGTGACAGGGAGCAAATGCTGAACTTGAAAGAGCAAGTCTCACCCTAAGAGTCCCCCAGAGCCAATCTTCAAGATCCTGAAGAGAAAGCCCCCTGCAAACTGCTTACCTCCCTCTCCCTTGCCCCGACCCATTCCCTCTCAATCCACTAACACCCCTGACCTGGTCCATTCCATGCAGGTCCTTGAAAGTCAAACAAATCTTAGAGACCATCTGTACATTCCTCTTTACAGATGAGAAATATCAACCGCAAAAGTCACCAGATAACCAGTACAGGAGCTAGGCTGCATTAACCAACTCAGTCCCAGGTCCTATGTGTGTTCCATACCCTCTGGCAGGGGTGGGGGGACCTCCAAGAATAAGATGAGCTGTCACTTGATTGACCAAGTAAGCCTAAAATCCTTGGAATGACAGTTCAAATAGGTTACCAAGCTCCTGATTGTGTAAGAGAAGTTACAAAATCTCCTGAAGTTCAGCAAAGGCAAAGTTGGAGAATTCATTCATTCATTTATTCATTCAACAAGTATGTATTGATCCCCAAGCATTAGATCTGGGCATGCAGTGATAATTAGACAAGGTTCCTGCTCTACTGGAATCTTAGAGAGAGAGAAAGACAATAAACAAGTAAATAAATGGAATTCATTCAGCTGGAGACAAATACTATGAAGAAAATAAATAGGGTGATATTTGAACAGCTTGGTGATACAATTGATATTGTGGGGAGTAGGGTACTCAAGGAAGGCCCTTCCTTGGGAGGAGGTGACATTTGAGCTGAGTCCCAAAAGGTAAAGAGGAAGCACCCATGCAAAGGAGCCAGAATGTTTCAGAAGGAAGAAACAGCAACGGCCAAGTCCCTAAGGCAGACATGAAAGCGATATGTTCAGGAGAGAAAAGAGCAGTGTGTGCAGGGGTAAGGGGGCCCCTCCCGGAGGCAGGAGAGGCGGTCGGGGGCAGGTGAGGAGGCCAGGCTTTACGCTGCACGCGGCCAGAGTGGAAGCAGAGGCATCCTGGCCCTGCGTGTCGGGCATGTCATCGTCGTGTCAAAGCTCAGTCTGACTGCTGACAGGGGCAAGAGTGGCCGGAGGGGAAGCCAGAGAGCCACAAAGGCCAGACCAGAGGCGGGCAGAGGGGAGCAAAGGATGGAAATAGTTCTTAAAGTTCAACAGGCCCTGGAGTTGCTGATAGATACAGGTGCGGGGATAAAGCCAAAGTGCCGATCCGATACAAATGCCAGGCGGCAGGCCTGAGCCACCAGTGGGTGGTACCCTGTACAGGCACAGGAAAGTAACAGGTTACAAGGGAAACCAAAGGTTACCAGCTGCGTGTCAGGAAAAAAGCTCAGCGTCCCTCGCCCACAAAGCCTGTTCCCCGGGAACGTGCCGTATAATTGTGCATCCCTATCACAGCAAAAGATGGAGCCTTTGAAAAACTCAAAGGAGGTTGTGACACAGGACGGGCAGAGCAGAGGCCAGGCTCTGAGAAATGGCCAAAGTGTCCAGCAGTGTCTCAATCATGAGTGGAATTTCAAAAGTGCTTTCCTTCTGGGTTTTCCACACCGTGCGGCAGGCAGCCAGGATTCTCCCTCTGGGGAAAGGCGAGAGTGTCCGGCAGGGCCACCGGGCCGGCAGGGAGGCCTCGTGCCCGGTGGCTGCGGTTCTTTAACTCTTGCTCACTCTCTCTTTCCACACTGTTGTGTGAACAGTGGTCATTGATTCTGGCATGGTTCTTTTTTAAAAGTCAAGAGTTTCTTTTTATTGGAAAAGGGTATCAGCTGGAATCACATACAAACCCACACTCTCGGTGCCACATTCTGTGGGAAGCGAGCGTTAGACTGGGAGACCCCCAGGTTACTGGGCAACGCCGGCCATCTCCTCTGCGCCCACACCCAAGGGAGACCCGGCAAATTCCTTCCTCTAGAGATTCTGGTTGGGTAGCCCAGCCTCTTCCTTCTACTGTGCATCCTGTGAGGCCGCCCTTGACCCTGAGCCCAGCCCCTGGGCCCTCGACCACCCCCTCGCAGGCTCCGTCTCAGTGTCCTCTCTCCTGAGCCTCTGCTGACCTCTGCCACATCCTTCCTCTTTCTCCCCCATCCCAGTCCCTCCACGTGGTCCTGTCTGACTTCGGATCGAAAATGTCAGGAGTTTTTCCTCAGGGGCTGGTCTAGCACTAGACAACCTCCCCGAGAAGCCCTCTGTGGGTGAGGCTGATGCCACCATCTACCTGGCAGTACTTTCCGGCCTTCCTTCCCTCTCTGTTCCGTACACTGATGTGTGATCATCTGGAGTGTGTGTGTATGTATACATGCATGTTGTATGTATGTGCGTGTGCACGCACATGTGTGCGCACGTGTGTGCTGTGTTTATGCATGTGTGTTTGTGGGAGGTGGGTGGGTGGGACAGGCCTGGAATAGCACAGCTCTCACCCAGACTGGGAAATTGTAAGGGCTCTCAGAGTGACAAGTGGACACCCTTCCGTCCCCTTCCTGATGAATCCCTCTTGATAGTCCTGTTCTTTGTTGCTGCCCCGCCTCCCTGCTCTCCCTGCTCTCTGCCTCAGGCCCCTTCCATCCGGCTGACAAATATTTACAGTCCGCCTCCTCCACCAGGCAGGTGCAGGTGGCACGCCAGGGACCAGAGGGACGAGGCTGCAGCCCTCCCAGAGCTGTCCTTCTGCTCTGTGCTCTGCGGGCAGAGCACACCCAGGGCGGCGGGTGCGTGAGCAGGGCGTCGGTAAGCAGCGGAGACAGGGAGAGGGAGAAAAGATCTCTGCAACCGTGACAGGTGCTACTCACTCACTCCACAAATTGAGTACTTACGATGCGCTGGGTGCCCTTGCAGGGATTTAAGATGCATCAGTGACAACACTGACAGAGAGACCTGCCGCTGTGGAACTTACATTCTAGTGATGAGAGACAGGCAACACACCATGCACTTAATGAATCGATGCATTAATAACGTGAGAACGTTAGAAAGTGCCCAGTTCAGAAAACCGCCCGGCGGGTGGGAGGAGCGTGCGGGGAGAACATTGCCACTTTAAGGAGGTGACGTCTGAGCACAAACTTGAAGGTGAGGGAGCGAGTCCTGCAGATATCTCGATAACATTCCAGGCAGAGGAGAAGGCCCAAAAGCCCTGGGGCAAGAGCCTGACATGTTTTAAAAACAGCAGGGAGGTCAGTGGGGTTAAAGGAGTAAGAAGGAGAGAGGCAACCAGACTGGGAAAGGGAAGCCATTGTGAGGACTTGGGCTTTTTCGCTCTGAGGAAAGTGAGGAGCCATTGCAGGGACCTGAGCAGAAAAGTGACTTGACCTGACCCACCCTCCCCTCATTAGAGGGTGTAACCAATGGAAAGTGAAGGGGCTACTTTAGGTCATGGGGCCAGGGAGGTCTTCCTTAGAAGGAGCGGCTGAGCCGGGGACGGAGAGGCAGAGGATGGACACCCATCCTTCCTCCCATCCTTTTCCTCATTCCATCAGCCAGGGAAAAGCCTTCTGCGGTCTAACGACACCATTCTCTCCTCCACCCATCCCCACAGCTCCTGTCTGCCCCTTCATCCTCTGTCCCTCCATTCCTCCTTTCTCCCACCCCCTTACTGAATGAACCTCCTCTGTCCTCAGATCCCTCCTTCCCCTCATCGTTCTTTGCCTTTAGCCTGACCCCACGGAGATGAGGGACCCTCCCTTCCCAGGGTTCTTAGAAAACAGTTGCAAAAAGCAGAAGGAAACACTGCAGCTGGCCCTTGGCAGGAGCGAGGGTGGCGGATTACAGTGTCTGGCCCTGGCTGCTCAGCCTGTAATCAGCGGGGTGTTTCAGGTGCACAGGGACCTGGGGCATACCCCGCCAGGCCAGGACTTCCTCTCCCCAGTCCCCCAACCTCAAGCACAGGGGAGAGAGAGGGCATCTTCCACACCTTGCCCTGAGCCCAACCTTCAAGCCTTGGTGGGAGATAAACTAAAAAGAGTCTCCAAACTTTGCAACACAACCCCTCGTAGTACAGAGGGTGGGACTGAGGCCCCGAGAGGAAACAGAGCAGCTCCAGGTCACGAGTAAGACTCTAAACCAGGACACGCTCTGCACTGCCAACTCTCTCATCCTGCAGCCCAGGCCTTGGAGCCAAGCAGCAGGTCAGCGCTTTGGTCCTCTCTGCCTCAGGCCCCAAAGACAGGGATGCCCACAGTCAGACACGGTGCTCCTTGGGCAGGAGCAGGCCATTGCGCTGGTGAACGCTGGCTCCAAAGGGCCAGGGAAAACTCTTGCCCACTGAGAGTGACCCTAACCCACACCCCTGGGGGAGTGGAGATGGCTCAGCCCAGCCTGTCCTTGCCCACGGAGGGTCGCTCAGCCAGCCAGCCAGCGGATCAAAGGCGCAGGGGGAAAGGGAAGCTGGAAGCTCGGCTGCGTTGTCGGCTCTACCACACAGCCCGGGCTGCAAGGCTGTGACTAGGAGCCCGCCTGACCCCTAGGGAAAGAGACTCCCGGTGTCAGTCTCCTGGGTCACTGTCCAGTGACAGGATTACTTCTTGGCTGTCATGTGCCACTTGTGTCTGTGGCCTCCAGCACATGAGTCACCTGTGATTCATCACCCTCTGCCCTTGGTCCTAAGAGGGCTGGGCCGGGCGGACTTGCAATGGGAATAGAACGAGATCCCTGGTACAGACCTGTCCCTCCCCACCCACCCTGCGCTGAGACAAAGAAATAGCCTGACCCCTTGCAGATACTCATATGAACACAAATCTGCTCACAGAGGACCCAGAATGGCTTGCCCCAGATCTCCCCCCTTCACACACACACACACCTCACCATGCCTTCCCGCTCACACATGTGCTGGGCAGCCCCACATGCCCAAGAGTCTCCACCCACCACAGAGCGTGGGTCCGGCCTCAGGAAGGGTTCCTCCCCTTTCTAGGGCTCAGAGATCTCAAGGACCCTTTCTAGCCCTTCATCTGAGGAGGGACTCTAATGCAGTGATTTCAGCCCTGTGGTCAGTCAGGAAGGGAGCTCTAGGAGCAGGACAGTAGACACAGCGGAGGGAAGGACTCCTTCCTGGTACGTTCCGCATCACGCCACACCTACGGTTCCAGGCAAGGACTGCAGAGAAAGGGATGGTCCCAGCCTGGCAGACTCTTCTCCAAACCAGCTCAGGGCCTCCGGGACTGCATGGCAGCTCCAGCACCCCCAGAAAAAGGGCCAAACGGGGGGATTTCCACAGGGCTCCCCTCAGAAGGGAGCTTCCTGGAGCAGGGCTGTCTCCTGGTCAGAGTGAGACTCCCCAAGGGCAAGGTTGTTCTCTCCCTCAAATCTCAAACTGAGAGTCTCCAATTAAGAGCTTTGGCTTCCAACTTTATTTTTCAAACCAAGAACCCACTCTTCCCCTCCCGGAGTGCGCCCCACCTAGTGCCAGAGCCAGCGTCCCTTTCCGTTCTACCGCATGTGAGATGGACCCCAGGAGGGTGGCACCCGCAGAGACAGAGGGAAGCCATGATGTAACGGTCTAAATATTATCTGCCAGATCGTTCCCATCTTTTGTTTTATCTCCAAATCCTCTGGGGGGTGAGGGGTCACACCTGTACCCCAGAGGAGACAGGGCGGTGGGTTTCAGAAAGCAGAGACTTGTCAGGTAACACAGCAGGGGTTCCCCAGCCCCTCCCCTCTGTCTGCCACATCCACCCAGCCAGACCCCACAGCTCCTGGAGAGGACCGCCTCCCGCACACCCGCACACCCGGGAAGGGGTTAATGAGCCTTGCCCTGGCTGGGCACGGGGCAGTTGGGAAAGCTGGGGAGGGAGCAGTGTTTCTCCACTTGGCCAGAGCTTCGGTTTCCCAACACACTGTCACTGTGGGGCAAAGACAGGCAGGCGGGCAGGCTGGGCACGGCCGGCTGAGGACCTTCTGTCGGAGTGGCCGGCCAGGGAACCAGGCTAGCCCCTGAGGCTCTCGGCTAGGAGGGGCCTGGACTCTGGGGAGAGTCCCGGCCTCTGGGGAGAGTCCCAGGCCCACAGAGGCAGAGTAGGAAGACGGGGCCGAAGAGAGCAAAGAAGAGTCCCCAGGGAGGGCAACCGCCGGCGGGCCTGGCATCCATGAGGTGGAGACGGAGCAGTGCCCACTTCAGGGTCTTCAGCGCCCCTGCCCCTCCTCTGACACAGCTTCTAAGATACTGTCCTCCTGACATTTTTGTTTCACCACAGCCCATGCAAAAAAACAAAAGGTACCCTCCATGGTGACCCCTGACACATAGGCACACACACTTACCCCCAAAGTTTCCAGAAATGGCACTTACCCGCTGAAGCCTTTCAGAATATTTTCTACCCTACTCTCTTTCATATTTAAGAAAAAAACACACAACTGACTTCGTGGCCCACTGGTAGACGAGTTTGCCAGTGGGAACACACTGTCCCTAGAGCGGCGGCGAGACGCATTGCCACAGCGCAGATGCAAACACCGAGGCCCAGGGAGCCGGCCCGAGAGCACAGAGGCAGAGCTCGGGTGGCTTCCGAAATCATTTCCACTGTAGATGCCCAGAGCCCGGGGGCCTTCTTGAAATAATTGCCCACAAAAACAAAGCTGGGGGAGATGACCGCCAGCAGACGTCAGAAAGGACGTGACGAATGCTCGCTGACCCGCAGGCTCTCCCAGCTCCCGCAGCTCTGAAAACCCATGCGAAAGGTCAGTCTTGGGGGGTCAGCGTCCAAAAGAAAGGTCCCAACAATGATGAGAGGGAAGAGGGAGGCTCCCCATCTGAGGGGAGAGAGACAAAGCCCCTACTCCCAGGGAGGCCCCAGTCAGGGAGGAGACCCTGCTTCTGCCCTCGGAGAGCCCTGACCTGTTTCACACCTCTGCTGCAGGCAGAGACAGAGGGATCTCTACGCTGGAACCCTCACCTTCAAAGCAGTGAGGAGCAGGGAGGGAGGAGGGAAACGCCGAAGCCCCTGGCCTGGCCACTCCCTCCAGGTAGGGCTGCCATGTTAAGAAGGAAATGCCGGGTAAATTTGAATTTCAGATAAACAATGAAAATTCAACCCGGTAACCCTTATTTGTTTTTATTTGCTATATCTGGCAACCCTAGCCCTCCAGGACATTCCCTCCTCAGACCCAAAAGGGTCAGGCCCAAGGCCCATGCAGATATCGGGGTATCAGGTTCTAATCAGGGGGATGAGGGAAGCTACAGAAATGAGAGTCCCTGGGACCCCCTCTGCCTCCAGAAGGCAGTTCTCATTCCCACAGACACCCGCAGCTTGGGCAGCCACCTCCCTACCCCCCAGGAAGTGTGGCCGGGACAGGGCAGGCCAAGAATAAATAGCCTTTGGAGTGGACATGTGGTGGGGATGGGCAGGGAGTGAAGAGCTTCCTTTGCCCCTTCTCGGCAGCCGCACCAGGCCAGTCGAGATAAGACAATCTTCAGGGAAACTTCCTGTTAGGCAAACACCAACGGCTGGGCCTGGCAAACCACCGGCATCTGGGGGCAGTTTCTCTGAAGTCATGGGGTCTAGGCGAGGCTTTTATCAGCACCGAGCTGAGCTCTTTCCCCCCACCCCCCGCTCTTGTGTCTCTCTGCCCTTCTTCCTCCTTGTGCCCCCTCAACACACACGGCCCCACTTTTGGCTTTTGGTGTGACCGCTGGGGTCGGGCAGGGCCAGCGGCGTGGCGGGGTGGCTGCAGCCAGAAGGAAAGTGGGCGACCCCACTGGCCTCACCAGGAGGGCATTCCCTGAGCTCGTGCAGCTTTTGTGGGCAAAAAACATTCCCTTCCCCGGGCTCAGGAGGCGGGCTAAGTGCTGGGTCCCAGACCTTGCCTGGACCTCATTACTAAGAGAAAAGGAAAAGCTGTCTCTATCTTGCCTTGTGGGTTTCTACGCTGGCTCTTTCCACATTCCGCACCAACCAAGGGAATAAACCATCTAAAATGCTGACCCTTTTTTGGGTTCTATGGATCTGTCTCAAGGAAGGAAGCCCAGAGTTGCACCCCCATCCTCAGGGAGCACCCAGGCCACTGGTCACAGAGAGACTCTGTTCCTGCCCTCGGAGACCCTGACTGAGGAATGTTACCAACTTTCGTCCATTCGTTCAACGGGAACTAGACTTACTGAGCCCCTCTTGCAGGGCGACCACTTTACATTCATTTTCTAATTTAATCCACATTCACATTCACACCTGGGAGGCAGGTGTTATCACGCCCATGTTACAGATCCCGACATCGAGATCAAGAAAGGCGAAGCTTCCTGACCGGTGTGGCTCAGCTGGTCGGGCCTCTTCCCGCAAGTGAGAGGTCTCCGGTTCGATTCCCAGTCAGGTCGTACACCTCCCGTTGTGGGTTTCATCCCCAACCCAGGCGTCTGAGAGGCAACCAATTGATATTTCTCTCTCACATCAGTGTTCCTCTCCCTCTCTTTCTCTTTCCCTTCCCTTCTCTCTAAAATAAATAATTTTTTTTTTTAAAGAACGAGCTCAAGCAACTTTTCCTGGATCTTAGAGCCAGAAAACTACTGACGTAGAGCCCAGCTCTGTCTGATCCCAAATCCCCTCTGCCCACCACCCTGCGCCCGGCCACAACAGGGGCAATAGCCGGCCTTTGGGGGGCACTTACTGCATGCCAGTCCCCACCCTAAACACAGCTGCGTTTATCTGAGCCTCGGTTATCATTGTATCTGTTTCTCAGATGACAACTGAGGCTCACTCAGAATGGGAATTTTGTCCTAAGCCTCAGTTTAGAAGCTGTGTGAGTTGGGGCTGTGCTCTGAGTTGGGGTTTTAGACATCAGGGACTCCCAACTAGCAGCTGGGATTTGAACCCAGGCATTCAGGCTGGGTTGGGCCAGAAGTGACCCAGTATTATCAATTCTGTGGCTGCCAGAGAGAGGGTTATATTAATAGCCACGAGGTGTTTATTGCTGAACAGTCAGCAGTTCCCGGAGGGCAGCTTGGGGTCATGGGACTCCCGCCAGGTCAGCCCCCAGCCCCCAGTCCCATGGGGGCCTTGTCCCGAGAAGCCAGATCCCTCAGCTGGGCCTCACAGCCCCTGCCCCAGGAGCCCTTACCCAACCAGGAGGCCACCCCGTGACTGGGAGTGGTGACCCCTGTCACACTTGTGTATGTGCGACCCTGTGTGGATGTGCTCGTGCAGAAGGCCTGGGGCCTGGCGTCTTGCTCCGGGTGAGAGGATGCTTCCAGGGTGTGTCTCCCCCTGCCACCCCGCCCAGTTCCCAGCCCCATGCACCCAGCAGGTCCTAAATCCAGGCCCAACCGCTCTCTCTGTCTCTAGCTGGAGAGAGGAGACCAAGGGAGGGGCCGCTGTGAGGGAAGCCCCAGGGGTGAAGAGGAGAGACCTGGGGTGGGGGTGGAGATTCCTCTGGAAGCCAAAAGCAAACAGACATGCAAACCCCCCCCCCCCCCCCGAAGATCTCTCCAGAATCAGTCTTCCTGCTGCCTCCCCAGGACAAGGCAGCTGCCAGGGAAAGCCTTCCTGTCCCATGTCTCAGTCCCAGAGGTCCCTCTCCATACCTGTAGCACAAACTCCTCCCAGGAAAGATCCGAACCGCAGGAGTTTAGTCTTGGGGGGCTTCTGAGCTGAGCACTTCCGAGGACCTCTCCTGTAGCTGGACATCATGTAGATGGGAGCTGGCCCCGCCAGCCCTGCCCCAGGCCGCGAGCTTTTCTGCCCCGAGCCCAGCTCTGTGGATAAGGACGGACACCAGTCCTCCCCTTTCACACGGAGATGCCCAGTGTGTTTTGGGGGGCAGGGACAGGAGATTGGTCTTGTGTTCTGCTTCTGTTCATTTGTCTACAAATACTTAGAGCAAGCCCAGAACCACGGGTGTCGTCCCCAACTAGGAAGGGCTCTCTCCACGGCCTTCTTCCCTTCCATCCAAACCCTCTTCCCCGCTCCTGGCTGCAGGGCTGCAGTTGCCCTGGCTTGCCTCACTCCTCAGTGGGGAAGTAAGAATGAAGACTTGCAAAGATGGGTGTAAAACTCAGTCATGGTGTTTCAATTTAAAAATGAAGAAGTGAGAAGGAAAAATCCCAGCCAAGTTGTACTGAAGTGGAAGCTCAGAAGAAAGAGTCTTGACGTGGGGACTGGAAATGTCAGCATGACGGTAGTGACCATTGCTGAGCACACCCGTGTACCAGCCAGCGTATGCCGTTCCTCACGTCGCCCCTTCCTCAAGCTCACGGTGCGGGGTTGATTGTCCCTATCTTAGACCTGAGAACACTGAGGCCAGAGAAGCGCTTTAGCTAGCGGCAGACCCAGGATTCCAACATAGATCTGTCAGAGGCCTTGGCGGGGCTTAGGGCCGCGCAGTTGGGCTCCGCAGAGGCATGACGCAGGGCGTTTGAGGAGAGATATCGACAGGCAGGGCCTTGCAGGCGGGACCATCTGCAAAAAGAGTGGAGAAGAGGGACGTGGTCTTTCCTGCAGGGAGCCTGAGGAAGTGAGGGATGGGGTTGGGAGACCTCCGCAGCAGCAGCAGCAGCAGCGAACAAGCAGGGGGTTGGGTACCAGTAGGAGGAGCATGTGTTGGCATCTGCCCTACTTGGGGCCAGACCCAGGGACCAGCAGGGGACGTGTGGGGAAACATCGGGGCGCAGATTGATGAGCCAAGCTCGGCTCTAACAAATGGAAAGAGAAGCCCTGTGGGGACTATAAATGCACGCTGGGAAAAGAGGGAAGTGTGGGGCTGCAGGTCCTGAGAGGGCTCATCAGGACCAATATCCGGTGAGTCCAAACATCTACTACAGCCAAGTGATCGGTTTCCATCTGAATCAAGCAAATGTCTGATGGCAGGTGTCTGCCTCCTCCCGCAGACTAGAAACTGTGAGGGCAAGGACGGCGTCAACCCCCTCAGACTGGGAGCT
>PVJI01004839.1:0-103713 GCA_004026765.1 Micronycteris hirsuta | reverse complement strand
GGCGCGGCTTGGCGGACCGGCCCGGCCGGGCGTTGGGTATGGGCGTTGGGGTCACCGAGGGGCGGGCGCTGCCGCCGGGCCGGGCGCGGGAGGGGCGGCCCCGGTGGCCTTCGCCTCACTTCCGGGAGCGCCAGGGCGCTGCGCCGCCGCCGCCCGCTCCCAGTGCAGTCGGGCCGCGGAGCCGGGGAGCGCGCAGCCAGGCCGAGGCCCAGCCTCTCCCTGCGGCCATGGGGGCGCCCGCGCGGCTGCTGCGCGCGGTGATCATGGGGGCGCCGGGCTCCGGCAAGGGCACCGTGTCGTCGCGCATCACCACGCACTTTGAGCTGAAGCACCTCTCCAGCGGGGATCTGCTCCGAGACAACATGCTTCGGGGCACAGGTGGGAACCCGGGCTGGAGGGCGCTGTCGCTGGGGTTGAGATTGAGGGCGGAGGGGCCGCAGGGTGGGGTTGGTGCGCGTCCCGGGGATGCGGATCCATAGATGCCAGTGCAGGCGATGCGGGTCTAGGGATGCGGACGCAGCATTTGCTTCCCGCTGTCCAGGGGCAGCACCTCCCGCTGCTGAGCGACTAACTGCTCACCGAAACCTCCGGCCTCCTTGGACAGCTTCAGCCGGGTTATTAGGGGAAGGAACTAAGGAAGTTAGGACACGTTCGAAGTTCAAAGATTAAAGGAAACTGCTTGGCTTTGAGAGGCAAGTCCAGTCCCAGTCGCGGCTGCCTAAGAGTCCATCGAACTGTGGCTTATTCTCCACGTGCCCTTAAGCCTAGCAGGGGTGTCCAACCTTTCGGCGTCTTTGGGCCACACTGGGAGAAGAGGAGTTGTCTTGGGCCACACATTAAATACACAAATATTAATGAAAAGTGATGAGGAAAAGAAAAGGTTTTAGGTAAATTTATGATTTTGGATTGGGCCGCATTCATAGCCGTCCTGGGCCACTTGCAGCCTGCTACCGGTCGAACACCCCTGGAAAAAGTGTTTACTTTTTCTTGTTGTTTTCTTCCCTCCCTTCCTTCCTCTCCCACCCTCTCTCCCTCCCTTCCTCTCTTTCTCTCTCCCTCTTTCAACTCTAGGGGATTTTCTGGTTCCAAACTTTCCCCCATATCCCAAGGCGGAGCATTATTTACCCTCACTGCAGCCACGCAATTGGCGTAGATCTTGGACACCCCTAGAGATTTCTTAGACACAAAAGCTATTCTTGTGCGTAGTTATCTGAAAGATTGTTTTGTTCTCATGCCAAATAAATTTTTGTAACTCAGCACGAAGTCTAGTCAACAAGCTGTACACTTTACAATGAGTTGATTTTATGTAAATTAAATCTGAAAGTTTTCCAAAAGTCAACAAACATCAATGAGGTGGTTTTCTGTTTTTTCTCAAAAGTGCTGATCTTCATTTTCCAAAATAGAATTCATTTGAAGCTTATTTTTATTTTTTTAAAAGATTGTACTTCTTTTTAGAGAGGGGAAGGGAGGGAGAAAGAGTGGCAAAGAAACACGGATATGTGAGAAATAGATCTATTGGTTGCCTCTCACACGCCCAACTGGGGCCCTGGCCCCCAACCCAGGCCTGTGCCCTGCCCAGGAGTCCACCGGCAGCCTTTTGGTTCACAGGCCCGGCACTCAATCCAGCGAGCTGCACCAGCCAGAGCAAAGGTCCCTTTTAAACATTGTAGAAGTAATGCCTGAATGGGGGTAGGGGGTGGGGTGGTGGTGGGAAGTATTGCAAACAGGATGGAAGTACATAAAATAAAATAAAGCCCTCTCTCATGACCTGACTCAGTCCCATTCTTCAAAAGGGAACAGTGTTACGTTTTTCCTTTTAGAATTTTTTGTATAAGCACATACATGTATTTGCCTTATTGTTATGTAACCATGCTATATATGTATTCTGCACCAGTGTGTTTTTACTTTATATCTAGGCTGTCTTTCCACATGAAAACATAGAAATTCCCTTTATTTTCATTTACTCAGCCCCCTACTTATGAGCATGTCAGTAACATCTAGGTGGGGTTTTATGTTTGTTTCAAAAATACTGACATTTAAATGAAGAAAAGAACCACCCCAGTGTTTTTATGAAGTTTGTGTCTTGGAGTTCTTTGGTTCAACACCTAGTTTGGTGTATTCCTACTTTTATTTTTCTCTTCTAACATCAATCTTTAAAAAAACCAAAGTATTTTGTAGTTAACTCGACTTCTTCAAAAGGTTAAATTGTTTGGCTCGCTTGCGAAGTGTTCTTGATGCAACATATTGAAGTAGTTAGGTAACAAACAGTCTCCAGTACCGCACCTAGTTGGGGTAAGATTATTCAAAATGGAAAGGAGCAAAGAACCCTGAAGCAACTCTCTGAAAAATAAGTCAGCAGTGATACATAACTGTGGTTACAGGACACCTTCAGCGAAGATTTAAGGATACACATGTTAATTTGTGAGAGCACAACACATTTAAAATATTAATTTAAAGCGAGTAAGTACATTTTTTTAAAAAAATTCAGAAACAATACTCTTTGTTTACCCTTAACATCGCTGATGTGCTGCGGTCCTCTTTCTGTCTCCACAACCTGGAAAGAGAAGCCAGAGGGAAGGAAGGACGGTCAGCTGATCTCAGGCATCAATTCTTTCTGCAGTTTTTACCCAAGGTTCTTTAACAAGGAAAATAGAAAATGGAGTTTAGAGAGTTGTTGTGAGATTGTTATGTATCTCAGAATATATTTTCAATAAATAATTGTGAATAGATTGGGTATTTCCCACAGGATCAGAGCCAAAAGAGATTATGTTATTGTTTATTTTAAAAACATTCCTTAGTGTTTTTTGATACTAAGAGTAAAGTATATTTATTATAAAGGAGGAAAAACATGTCATGAGAATATAAAAAATGAAAATCCTCATTAAGTTCACTGCCTAGAGACAATTATAATGAACCTTTTGCTGATTTTTCTTATATTCTTTTTTTCTCTGTTGCTTTTTTTTTTTTTAAGATTTTTTAATTTATTTTCAGAGAGAGGAGAAGGGAGAGAGAAAGAGCAATGTATGGTTGCCTCTCACATGGCCCTCACCAGGGGACCTGGCCCGCAACCCAGGCATGTGCCCCGACTGGGAATCGAACCGGGACCCTCTGGTTCCCAACCTGCGCTCAATCCACTGAGCTACACCAGCCGGGCTCTCTGTTGCTTTTATGTTTGCAATTTTGTTATATTCTAAATTATTGCTTAGATATATTTTACCTCACTTATTGTGAGCATGTTCACACATCATTAAGAATATTTAGTTTCGCCCTGGCTGGTGTGACATGGTGGATTGAGCACTGGCCTGTGAACCAAAGGGTCGCCAGTTTGATTCCCAGTCAGGGCACATGCCTGGGTTGCAGGCCAGGTCACCAGTACTGGGCGTGTGAGAGGCAACCACACACTGATGCTTCTCTCCCTCTCTTTCTCCCTCTCTTCCCCTCTCTAAAAATAAAAAAAAAAAAAAGAAATTAAAAAAAAAGAATATTTAGTTTAATCAAAATTGCACTATTATTGGCCCTGGCCAGGTAGTTCAGTTGGTTTGGATCATCATCCCAATATTGCCAAGGTTGCAAGTTGGATCCCTGGTCAGGGCACATACAAGTATCAAACAGTGAATGCATAAATAAGTGAAACAACAAATCAGTGTTTTTCTCTCTCTCTCCCTCCCCTGCTTCTTTCTCTCTAAAATCAATAAACCCGGGCCAGGTAACTCAGTGGGTTAGAGCGTCATCTCAACACGTCAAGATTGTGGGTTCAGTCTGCAGTTAGGGCACTTAGAAGAAGCAAACAATGAATACATAAATAGTGGAACAACAAATCGATGTTTCTCTGTTTTCCTCTCTAAAACCAATAAATAAAAATATTTTAAAAATCGCACAATTTAACACTTGTCTGTTATATCGGACAGTCGTGTTGTTAACCATCCTTTGCTATGATAAATGCTGTAACGACTATCCCTATAGATGGACATTTGGCAGCATCTCTGCTTACTGACTCCAAATAAATTCCTGAGTGTGAAATTTCTATAAATATGGCATGATCAAATAGTGCTACAGAAGGATGGTGCCAATTTACTCTCCAAACACTATGTCCTGAGGGCATTTTATAACCCAGGGCTGTATTTTATAGCTAAAGTTTAAAATCATCCCAGCAGATGTGATAAAGACACTGGAAACACAATGCAACCTGTTGGGAGTTGCCAACCTGGGGCACCCCAGAGCACCTCTGGACCTAGGAGTCGGGAGTTGGAGTCTGACCCTTCCACACTAGCCCAGCCCTCCTATAAAGGCGAGGGGCTGAGTTCAGGAGACGTTAAGGATCTTGCTCAATAAAAAACAGCAGTTACTGGGGGACAAAGGTGAACATTAAATTACACTTTCCACGCAGCATTTCCCACATTGAGGTCCATGAGATAATTTTAGATAGACAAAATACTATCTCAAAAGTAAAATTCAAATTTCGAAACCAGTAAAAATTTCATTACAAAGTATATTAGAAAAGTAACTAGTACAACAAACCTTTAATTTCGTGAACATTATGGCTTATTAAAAAGCTGAGCCATTTTGAAGAAAAGTATATAGTAAATAAGAGCTCGACTGTGGCAGAAATTGTAAGGTCACCATGTGGTTGCCCAAAGTTTGAGAAACTGCACTGCAGCTTAGTGCTTCTCAAAGACGTGACCCTGGACTGGACAGCTGGCCCTTTTGCATGTTGCTTGTTCTCATCTGTAAATTGGGGAAGTTAAAGTCAGTAGATACCTTCAAAGCCATTGTCAGTTCCCAAGATTCTGTGTTTAACAAACCTTTTGTTATGGACACTCAGGAAGCACAGGTGTACCTAATTAGAATGATACTGAAAGCAGAGCAAACGATTTTGACAATGGCAAAAATTGATTTATAACAAGCAGTACGTTACTTGGTTTGGAATTCCGAAAAATATAAAACAGTATTTGGTGAAAAGATCTGTCTAGAGCTATTTCATGCGCTTACAACTGTTTATCCATTTTTCCTGTTTTTTCTTTTTTACACAAATGATAGCAAAGTGCATTTATTGTTCTGTACCTTTAACAGGATTGTGTTCCATAAGGTTTGCCCTATTTTTTCCTAACAGCTTTATTGAGATGTAATTTACATATAATTTCCCCATTTAAGGTGTATAATTCAGTGGACTTTAGTTTATTCAGAGTTGTGCAACCGTCACCACAATCGAGTTTAGAACATTTTCATCACCCCCCCAAAAATCCTCATACCCGTTAGCAGCCACTCCCTTCCCATCTCTCCCCACCCAATCTGTGCCATTGGCAACACTAATCTACATTATTGTCTTTATTTCCTTACTTGAACGTTTCATGTAAATGGCATCATACAATATCTGGTCTTTTATGTCTGGCATTTTTCACCTAGCATGATGTTTTCCAGGCTCACCTGTGTTGTATTGGTACTTCATTTCTTTTTTTTGCTGAATAATATTCCATTGAATGGCTATACTGCCTTTGTTTAACCACTGAGGTATGGACATTTAGGATGTTTTGCCCTTTTCTGTTATTTTATGGTTGCACTGAAGTTTGTTTAAATAATTTAAAGAGTACTCTGACCAGTGTGGCTCAGTTGGTTGGGCATCTTCCCACAAAGCAAAAGGTCACTGGTTCGATCCCCAGTCGAGGCACATATGAGAAACAATCGATTGAGAAGCAACTGATTGATGTTTCTCTGTCACATCGATGTTTCTCTCTCTTTCTCCCTCCTTTCCCCTCTTTCTAAAAATACATACAAACATACATAAAGTGTTTAAATAGTTGAAAAAGTATTTTAAAAAGATCAACCTGATGATAAATACCATCTCAAAGAAAGTAGGCTTTTGATAGATTTTTTAAAAACTAAGTTAGGCCTTTTAAATTTCCATTGCAAGAGGGAATCCAGGCAACTCCTCTCCATCCATCCAACATGCTCCATCCAGCTCTCCATCCGTGCACGCATGCCTCTGCCCATGGTGCCCAGTGCATGCTAGGTGCTGGAGAAACAGATAAATCTATTTCACTGGGCGTGCTCACATTTGGAATGTAGGCGTGCAGGGCAGGTGAGTGGGTGGCCATGTGTATTAGTCTATTCAGTTTGCCATAACAGAATACTACCTACAAGATGACTTTAACAATAGAAATTTATTTTCTCGTAGTCCTGGAGGCTACAAGTCCAAGATCAACGTGCTGGGACAGTTGGTTTCAGGTGTGGCCTTTCTTCCTGGCTTGCAAAGGGCCGCCTTCTTACTGTGTCCTCCTGTGGCTTTGCCTCTGTTGCATATTCCTGGTGTCTCTTTCTCTTCTTATGAGGAGATCAGTCAGATTGGATTAAAGCCCCCCATTTATGAACTCATTTAGCCTTAATTGCCTCCTTAAATGCCCTCTCTAAATACAGCTACATTGGGGTTTAGGACTTCAACATATGGATTCGGGGTCAGGGGACACAGTTCAGGCCATAATAACACACAGATAGTTATTATCTGTAACTATAGATATAGTTAGTAGTGTGTTAAGTGCTCCAGTGGAAACAAGTGTGGACCTGAAAGTCCAGAGGAGGAACTTTCGGTTGCCTAGGAAGTTGAAGGACACCTCGCTATGAAGGTCCCTTTAAGGTGTATCTTGAAAGATGAGCAAGAGCTTAAGAGGCAGCAGAGAGGAGACAGGGGCACATGCAGAAGCCAGGAGGTCCCAGAGCATGTGGAGCTCCCTGCTAAGAGGTATGGTTGGAGTGTTTGGTGGAAATGGTGGGAAGGGAGGTGGGGGGAGACATGTGATAAGGCCAGACCCAGTTTCTTTATACAATTTATAGTTGTGTTTCTATCCTGAAGCAGCGTGGGAAGCTCTCGATAGGTGCTTCACTGAGAGGAGATTGCGTGATGGTCGGAGAGGGGCCCAGTGGTCATGAGAGGTTTTTACACACGTGCGTGTTCTCCTCCCTCTCTCACCCCTTCCTGCTCTCCTCTCTTCCTCTCTCCCCCTCCCTCCCTCTTTCTCTCCCCACTTCTCATTCTCACACCCAAACATTTCCCCCAAGCACCTATATCCTTGCTCTCTTTCTCCTAAGATCCAAGGGCCCCTTCTTTTGCTTCTATAACTCATTTCCTGAGCCCAAGCAGCCCACCTGGCTCACCTTGTCTACCTCTGTGACTTTCTAAATAAACATTTGCTCGTAAAAAAAAGAGAGGGCTTTTTATTTTCAACATAATCTTGTGAAGTATCCCATGCATGAAGGTATTACAATTTTTATGTATGGTTAGAAGAAGAGTAAAATGAATGTCCATTTACCCCAGGCAGAAAACTGGAACTTAAGGGGCCGCCTGCTATAATCCCCCAGTCACATCTCCTTCCTGCTCCCCAGAGGGTCACTACTATGTTGACTTACTTTATTATTTGAGACAGGTTTTTATAAAAAGCCCTTGATTGGGTGTAAAGTTATCATTTGTCTCTTTCCCTGTTATTCTGGTAGTTTTATTGTGTTTTCTTTTGACAAGTTTTTAAAGCAAGTTTTATGTACTTTCCTAAGAGCAATTTTGGCAGCAACTGGGTTAATTCTCTGTAGCCCTTCCTTTCTCTCAAAAAGACAACCGTTATTTACAGGTCGGCCAGGCCCTCCTTTGTGCCTCATAGATGCTCAAACTGTAGAGGTCATTCAGATATGAGGTGTGGTTGGCTCGGGTAATGTCATAAGAAGGACCAAACTTTAAAATGAAATGTAGAATTACAAATGGCTTTCTATACAGTACAGAGACTCATCTCTCAGATTAATGTCTGTCTGTTTGAAGAATGCCTGAGTATTTTCCTTAACATTAAAAGGTGGCTTTAGCTTCCCTATTTTCCTCTCACCTTCCCTTTCTATTTTTGTGTATACCTTTGTAGAAAATTAGCTTATTTTGAATAATTTTTAAACTACCTGTTTGTATTTTGTCAGAGTGGAAGCTCCCATTTGTTAACTTTTGAATCAAAACGAAATAGTATTTTTATGAGGCATCTGTTCAGGTACAATATTAAATTATAGGCAATCAAGGGAATAAAAATTAACCAATTGTGCAAAGAATATACTGGACAAGAGTCCTTGCATTTAACTTTGGGAGGGGGTAAAAGTTTGAAATATAATAAACAATCTGTTTAGACTTTGACATAGGAAGTTGAATCTTTTTTTTTCTTTTAAATGCTAATGGGAGCATTATATGCTTTAGATTTTAATAACTATTGTACACAAATGTTTATTGATATAGAAAGTTGTTAGTGATAAATGAAAAAGATTATAAGACTATGCATGGGACTGTTTTTCATAAAATGAAATATTTGGAGGTTTTTCTATTATTAGTTATAAATTAATTATCTGAGTAGTGATAGAATTACAAATGGCTTTTTGTTTTGTTTTGTTTTGCTTACCAGGCATTTTTCATCTTTCCTTGAAAAAAAAAACTTTATTGATATAATTCACATACAATAAAATTCCCTCTTAAAATATATTGTTCAGCCCTGGCTGGTGTAGCTCAGTGGATTGAGTGCAGGCTGGGAACCAAAGGGTCCCGGTTCGATTCCCCGTCAGGGCACATGCCTGGGTTGAGGGCTGGGTCCCCAGTGAGGGCCATGTGAGAGGCAACCACACATTGCTGTTTCTCTCCCTCTCTGTCTCCCTTCTTTCCCCTCTCTCTAAAATAAATAAATAAATAAAATCTTTAAAAAATATATATATATTGTTCAGTGTTTCATATGACATTCAGAGTTCGGCAACCATCACCACTATCAATTTTAGGACATTTTTATCACCTCAAAAAGAAAACCTATTCCCATTAGCAGTCATTCTGCATTCCTCCCCTCCCCCCACCCCATGCTCCCAGCCCGAGATAACCACTAATCTTATAGATGCGGCTCTTCTGAGCATTTCATGTAAGTGAAATGATATGTGTCTTTTGTGCCTGGCTTCTGTCACTTAGCATGTTTTCAGAGTTCATACACTCTCTAACATGTATCAGTACTTCTCATCTTTTTATGGCTGAACAATATAATTTCATGTGGGTATGCCGCATTTTAGTTATCCATTCTCTGCCTGATGGACATTTGGTTGCTTCCATTTTTTGGTTATTGTGAATAATGTTGCTATGAACACATGTAAGCTTCTGTGTGGACATACGTTTTTATTTCTCTTGGGTATATCACTAGTAGTAGAATTGGTAGGTCATATGGTAACTCTTTAGCCTTTTAAAGTACTGCCACACTGCTTTCCAATTGGTTGTATCATTTATTCTACCGGCAATATATGCGGGTTTCAATTTCTCAACATTTTTGACAACACTTTTATTTGCCTTTCGATTATAGCCGTCCTAGTGTGTATGAAGTAGTATCTCATTGTGGTTACCACTCGCTATTTCCCTGAGGACGAATGATGTTGAGCACTTTTTCATGCGGTTATTGGCTATTTGTATATCTCCTTTTTGTATCCAAATCCTTTGCCTACTGTTGAGTTGTAAGAATTCTTTAAATATTCTAGATACAAGTTCCTTATCAGATATATGATTTATAAAAATGTTCTCCTGTTCAGTGGATAGTCTTTTCACTTTTGTGATGATGTTCTTTGAAGCATTTAAGTTTTTAACTTTAATGAAGTGTCCAGTTAAGAGTTTTGTAGTTTTAGGTCTACAAAACATATTGATTTAATTTTATATATGGTATAAGGTAGAGGTCCAACTTTATTCTTTTGTGTATGTCTATTCAATTTAATCCCAGCACCATTTGTTTAAAATAATGTTTTTCCCTATTAAATTGTCTTAGCATCCTTGTTGAAAATTAATTGACCGTAAATTTAAGGGTTATTTCTGGACTCTCAATTCTGTTCCATTAATTTATATGTCTATCCTTATGCGAGTACCACACAGTTTGATTGCTGTTTTAAAATCTGAAGTGTGTTCTCCAACTTTGTTCTTTTTCCAGTGTGTTTTGGCTATTCCAGGTCCCTTGTTTTCCACATAATTTTACCATCAGTTTGTCAATTTCTACGAAGACATGAGTTGGGATTTTGTATGTGTGTGTTTAAAGAGATTTTATTTATTTATTTTGAGAGAGCGGAAGGGAGGAAGAAAGAGAGGGAGAAAAATATTGATGTGCGAGACAGACAATGATCGGTGGCCTCTTGCAAGCCCCCAAGTGGGGACCTGGCCCACAACCCAGGCATGTGCCCTGACCAGGAATTGAACTTGCGACCGTTAGGTTTGTGGGACAATGCCCAACCAACTGAGCCACACCAGGCAGGCACAAGCTGGGATTTTGATAGGATTGCACTGAATCTGTCAATCATTTTCACACATCATTGAATTCTTAATAGTAACTTTTCTAATCTATAAATATGAGCTGTCTTTCTACTTAGTTAGGTCTTCTTTGATTTCTTTTAAAAATGTAGTTTTCAGATGAACAGTTTTGCCCTTTTTAAAAAAGTGTATTGCTAAGTATTTTTTTTTTATTAAATTATACATGGAATTGTTTTTTGAATTTCATTTTCAGATGTTCATTGTTAGACTTCTGTATATTGACCTTGTATCCTGCAACTTTGATCATTTATTAATTCTAATAGCTTTTAGTGGATGCCTTAGTATTTTCTATATACAAGATCATGTAATCTGCAAATAGATAGTTTTACTTCTTTCTTTGTGGATGCCTTTTGTTTCTTTTTCTGGACTAATTGCCCTGGCTACAGTCTCTGGTACAATGCTGAATAGAAATGGCAAGAGCAAATCATCTTTTCTTAAGGCTATTCTTATACTGATGGAATTAGGTACTTTTTCAGCTAGTCTCATCATCTCAATCCATTTATCGTCAGTACATGAGGGTTTAGAAGAGGGCTTGGCCTGTGAGTGAGAGATGAGGGGAGAGACTGATACCAATTTTAGGGACTCAACTAAATTGAAATCTGGAGGATTTCAATTTTTACATCTTTTTCAAAACACTGTTGATGAAGTTGTGCTCTCCTTTCCCAGGGCAGTGGTCAAAACACTGGGAACAGAGAGGTGTGCACATAGTATGTATGTGGACCTTCCGAACAGGTTACTTTAGTGAATCCTGAGTACTTTCTCTCTGAACCCAGTCCCTCTTCCAGATACAGTTGGTAAGCTCAGGCAGTACACCTGGCAAATGGCTGCCAGTTTCCAGGCAGTTTGTGCTTAGTTAAAATCTAAAGTTCATGAAATTGACAATTTAGAATATGCTTTAGACTTCCAGTCAAGATGGAGGTGTAGTTAAACACAGCTCACCTCCTCGAATAACCACATCAAAATTACAACTAAACCATCAATCAGAACCATCAGAAATCGAGTTGAATGGAAATCTGACAACTACGGAATTAAAGAAACCATATCCATCCAGACTGGTAGGAGGCCGGAGGTGCAGAGACATGGAGTGGGCTGGTCCCACACCCACATGTGATGGATAAAAATTGGGAGGGATATCTCAGGAGCAGGGGTTCAAGCCCCACACTAGGCCCACAGCCCAGGGTTCCAGTGCCAGGAAGATAAGTCCCCATATCTGGCTGTAAAAACTAGTGAGGATTGAGTTGGTGGTACCCAAGTGAGCCCAGGCTATGAACCGAGGCTGGCTGATGCTAGTGCCAGGCCTGGTGCCACTTAGCAAGAGGTACAGGGGCTCAGGGCTTGCTGAGACTGGCTGTTGCTTGTTTGAGAGGATTTAGAAAGATCTAAAGCATGAGCCAAGACAAACCATTTGTATGGAGAAGCCACTGTTAACAGCTTGGATGGGCCCATAAGTTGGGTGGGACAGAATCTCTGGGAATTGGGGGTGGGGGCAAGCAGTGTAAGCCAGGTTGATGGAGTCTCAGATATGGCACCTGCCTGCAGGTTCTGTGGCTCTGGGGGGGAAAGAAACTGTTGGGAATCCCAAGCAGTACCTCTTAAAGGGCCTGCATAAGACTTACTAAGACTTGCTCCTTCTGAGCTGCAGTACCAGAGTAGCAGCTTGAAAGACACCACTGGCATACAGGGAGGAACTGAAGTGTCTGGCATCAAGGCAAGAGCCGCAAGACAGCTCTGTCCCAGATAAAACTGTGGGAAGAGGCCATTATTTTCTGAGCCCTCCCACAACAGAGCCATAGAACCTGCAGGCAGGCGCCATATCTGTTAGACAACTGTAATAGCATAATCAATAAAATTTGAGAAAAAAGAATCTGCTTGAAAGTCAATATGGTAAGTCATACCAAGAATTATGAAAACAATCATATATTTTGACCCTTTAATTTGACTCCTGGGAATTTATCCAACAGAATTAATTCAGAAGAAAAAAAAAGAAATAGAAAGTAGGAAAAAAAAAAAGAGTATTAAAATCTTTAAAAGTAGCAGTAGGGAGAAACCAAGACTAATTTAGATAATTTAAATGTCCAAGAGTACTGATGTGAGAATGTATTTTTTATATGTCAAATGTGGGTATATGTTGATGGAATGCAATACAGTTACAAAAAATGACTATATAAAATCATTGAAAATAGCTCTGGGTGGTGTGGCTCAGTGGATTGGGCACTGGCCTGAGAACCGAGGGGTCATTGGTTTGGTTTCCAGTCAGGGCACATGCCTGGGTTGTGGGTCAGATCCCCAGTTGGGGGCATGCAAGAAGCAACTGATTGGTGTATCTCACACATTGATGTTTGTCTCCCTTTCTCCCTCCTTTCCCCTCTCTCTAAAAGTAAATAAAATCTTTTTAAAAATCACTGAAACCTATTTTTAAAATATATTTTATTGATTATGCTATTACAGTTGTCCCAGTTTTTCCCCTTTGTCCCTCTCTGCCTGGTAGTCCCTCTTCCCTCCATCAGTCCCCCCTTTAGTCCATGTTCATGGGTCATGCATATAAGTTCTTTGGCTTCTCCATTTCCTATACTGTTCTTAACATCTCCCTGTCTATTTTGTACCTACCAGTTTGCTTCTTAATCCCTGCACCTTTTCCCCCATTCTCCCCCTTCTCCCTATCAAGTGATAACCCTCAAAATGATCTTCATATCTGTGATTCTGTTCCAGTTCTGGTTGTTTGCTTAGTTTGCTTTTTTTAGACTCAGTTGTTGATAGTTGTGAATTTGTTGCCTTTTTTTTTTAAGAGAGGGAGAGAAACAGCAATGTGTGGTTGCCTCTTGCACGCCCCCCACTGGGGACTGACTTGCAACGCAGTCCTGTGCCCTGATTGGGAATCAAACCGGTGACCCTTTGGTTTGCAGGCCGGTACTCAATCCACAGAGCCACACCAGCCAGGGCTGAGTTTGTTGCCATTTTAATGTTCATAGTTTTGGTCTTCTTTTTGTTAAATAAGTCCCTTTAACATTTCATGTAATAATGGCTTGGCGATGATGATCTACTTTAGCTTTACCTTAGCTGGGAAGCACTTTATCTGCCCCTCCATTCTAAATGATAGCTTTGCTGGACAGAGTAATCTAGGTTGTAGGTCCTTGCTCTAAATGACTTTGAGTACTTCTTTCCAGCCCCTTCTTGCCTGCAAGGTTTCTTTTGAGAAATCAGCTTATAGTCTTATGGGAACTCCTTTGTAGGTAACTCTGCTTTTCTCTTGCTGCTTTTAAGATTCTCTCTTTAACCTTTGGCACTTTAATTATGATGTATCTTGGCGTGGGCCTTTTTGGGTTCATCTTGTTTGGGACTCTCTATGCTTCCTGGACTTGTATGTCTGTTTCCTTCACCAAATTAGGGAAGTTTTCTTTCATTATTTTTTCAAATAAGTTTTCAATTTCTTGCTCTTCCCCTTCTCCTTCTGGCACCCCTATGATTTGGATGTTGATACTTTTGGAGATGTCCCAGAGGGTCGTTATACTATCCTTGTTTTATTGAATGCTTATTTCTTCTTGCTGTTCTGGTTGAATGCTTATTTCTTCCTTTCTTCCAAATAGTTGATTGGAATTCCAGCTTCCTCCCCTTCACTGTTGGTCCTTGTAGATTTTTCTTTATTCCACTTAGTGTAAACTTAATTTCTTCCTTTATCAACATAAAGGACCAACACGTACTCAATGAGTTATTTGAGCATCCTGATCACCAGTGTTTTGAACTCTGCATCTGATAAGTTGGTTATCTCCATTTTGTTTAGTTCTTTTTCTGGGGTTTTGTTCTGTTCTTTCATGTGGGCCATATTTCTTTGTCTGCTCATTTTGGCAGCCTCCCTGTGTTTGTTTCTGCGCATTAGGTAGTGCTCTTTGACTCCCTGTCTCAGTAGTGTAGCCTATTGTCAAAAAGGCACCTGTAAATTATGTGGGGCAGAGACTTAGGTCAATGCCAGGGTGGGGCAACCTGCTTCACCGCTCTGTGGCTCTGTGTGGGTGGAGGGTTCAGAGAGGGGACAGTGCCACTGTCTGGCTCCTGGAGGTTTGCCCAGCACTCACCCCATTTCCAGTCACTTAACCCGCTCCCTGTATTTGACTGGGTTCTGGTGCTGAATCCCAGAGTGGGTGGGTTTGCGTACGTTCTAAGACCGTGGGGGTCCTTTAAGTAGAGCCTCCTGAAAATCTGGCACTTTCTTTTACCACCTCAACTCCCACTGGTTTTTACAGCCAGAAGTTATAGGTATTTATCTTCCCGGCCCTGGAACCCTGGGCTGTGTGGTCTGGCCTGGGGCTGGGATCGCTTGCTCCTAAGGTATCCCTCCCGATTTTTATCTACCATATGTGAGTGTGGGACTCTGCCTTCTACCACCACCGCCATCACCTCTCCACACCACACCATGTCTGTGCATCTCTCTGCCCATCTCCACATCTCTGCTCCTCCTACCTGTCTAGATGAATGTGGCTTCTTTACATCCTTGGTTGTTGGACTTCCATACAGTTCAATTTCAGACAGTTCTGGGTGTTACTTGTTTTGAAGTTTAGTTGTAATTCTTTCTGTGGTTGCGTGAGGAGGTGAAGTGTGTCTATCTACCTCCTGAAAACTATTTATAAAATAATAATAAGTGAGAAAAGAGCACAAAACTATATGTACACATTTTACAATGGTATTATAATTCTGAATGTATATAAATAGTTTGGAAAAAGATGAGAAAATTAAAATACTGTTGCATAAGGATGAAGTATAATTGGGTAATATTTTTAAATTGCTCATAACATTCTTTTCTGGGGTGTTTTATTAATAGAAATGTAATATAATCATAGTGTTAGTCTGGTTAAAAATTGAGTTGTGACAGCAGCATCTATTTTAGTGATTAGAAAAGTCTCTACAGCACTTAAACCAACCCGCTTAAAAATCATGACTATTTCAAATTCTTATTTAAAAAGAAACTAATTTCCATAATTCTATATACTTTTTCTGATAGAAAATTTAGAAAATATAGAAAAGTGCAAAAAGGTAAAAAAATCACATAATTCTATCACAGAGATAGCTCTCCAGTATTTTTCTGCCTACTTATTTATATGTTTTTACATAATGGATAATTTGAAATAGGCATAGGTTATTTTGTAACCTCTGTTTTTATCAAAAAAGTTGATGATGCACATTTTCAAATGAGTGTGCTATCTAGAGGTCTTTAGATACCCAGTTTCCTAGGGGCCTGGAATGGAATAAACTGATTTGCTGACTTGCTTTTCCCCCCTCATTGTGCTGTAGAAATTGGTGTGTTAGCCAAGACTTTCATTGAACAAGGGAAGCTCATTCCAGATGACGTCATGACTCGACTGGCCTTTCATGAGCTGAAAAATCTCACCCAATATAGCTGGCTATTGGATGGTAAGTGAAATGTCACTAGCGTTTCAGCTGCTCTAAACGAGTGCAGGCCGGAGAATGAGCCTTCCGTGGACTACAGACGTCACAGAGGGTGGGCAGGGAGCTTGGGTTCTGCCACTAATCACCCTGAGGTCTTGGGCCAGTCATCTTCTCTGCCTGTGTCATTGTCATCTCCTTTTTTTTTAATTTTAAAGATTTTATGTATTGGTTTTGTTTTGTTTTTTGTTTTTTTTTTTTAAGAGAGAGGGGAAGGGGGGTAGAAGGAGAGGGGGAGAAACATCAGTGAGTTGCCTCTAGTACAGGCCCCAACCAGGGATAACCCTGCAGCCTAGACATGCTCCCTGACCAGGAATCAAACCGGCAACCTTTCTCTTTGTGGGATGACGCCCAACCAAATGAGCCACGGTGCTCAGGGCTCGACCTGCGTCTTTATCCACATGGAATAGGGAAGTGAACTGCATGATTTCTAAGTTCTTCAGATGTGACTTTAGTTCCTTTCCCCTCCTTTGAGAATTTTTTATGAAGAGGAAGGATTACCAGGAAAGGAAGAAGGAAGGCTAGAGGCTAATTGACAGTTAGCTGTAAACTGGCGGAGGAGTGGCAGAGTGGGTTGATTTTTAGTTTCTGAGGAGAGAGAGAAGTATTTATTGTAAGGAGTGGGCTCCCATGATTATGGAGACTGACACATCCCGGGATCTTCAGGGTGAGTTGGTAAACTGGGGATCCAGCAGAGCTGATGGTACACTTTTAGTCTGAGGGCCAGGAGGCTCGAGACCCAGGAAGAGCTGTTTCAGTTTGCGTATGAAGGCAGGAAAATACCCTGTCCCAGCTCGAAGGCACCCTGGCAAAAGGAATTCCCCCTTATTCAGGGGAGGGTCAGCCCTTTTGTTATGTTCAGACCTTCCATAGATCACATGAGGTCCATCCACAGTAAGGAGAAAAATCTGCTTTACTTAGTCTGCTGATTTAAATGTTAATCTCATCCAAAAACACCCTCACAGACACACCCCCAAAAATGTTGCACCCTGAACAAATATCTGGGCACCCCGTGGCGAGTTGACACATGAAACCATCGTAGTTGCCCGGCAGCTGTGATCAGCTTGGCTGGTGCTACTGCTTCTGCTCACATTGCTCAACGTTAATTAATTCTCTTCTTTCTTCCCTCTTTCTTTCTTCCTCCCTTCTCTTTCTCTGTTCTTTTTTCTGTTTGTTTTTTAATTGTAAAGGTTTTCCAAGGACTCTTCCTCAGGCAGAAGCCCTGGACAGAGCTTATCAGATAGACCTAGTGATTAATCTGAATGTACCCTTTGAAGTCATTAAGCAACGCCTCACTGCTCGCTGGATTCATCCGGGTAGTGGCCGAGTCTACAACATCGAATTCAACCCTCCCAAAAATGTGGTGAGTAGTTGTGAAGCTGGCCTTCCACATAGCAGTCTCCAGTCCTCTTGTTCTCGCAAACAGAAGTTTTATGACTTTGGAAATCCTGCCTGACCAAACCTCCCCAGGTTATTCTCAGGTTACCTGGTGTAGTTCTTGTCTGTTCCACTCAGTTCGTTAGTAAAGGCGTCCTCAGGAGTAACAGGCGTTTGTTATTCTTTCAAAAGCAGGTATTGATTGCTACTCTGTGCCAGGGAGTGTGTTAGGAGTTGGGGAAATGGGAATTAGCAACACATTGGTTTATTTAGGGCTTGCAGTTTAGAGTCCCAGTCTGTGGCTGAATCATGTATATGTGATATATATAGTAGATATAAGAATGTCCAAATCTGTAGAGAATTTCTTTAAAATTTTATTGGAGCCGAACAGTGATATACCTGGGAGCAGGATTTCAACAGACTGAGAAAAAGGCTCCCTAGAATGGCAGTTTGCAGCGTCTTTTATGCATTTTGAAATAAGGAGGCAACGTAAGGAAGATTACATGGAGGTGGGAGGAAGCAAGGCAGGGACTGGACTAGGGGATAGTTAAAAAGATGATGTATTGGGATTGTTGTTTTGAGCAATATGTTTTGGGAAGGTTGGTTTTCATCATGAGTGTGAAAGAGTTTCTAGCCAAAGCCAAAGAAGACTTCTTAAGAAAATGGGAAAACCGTGCTCAGAATAATGCTGGCCTGGAAGATTTTGAAAGGAAAAAACCCCTTGGAACAGGTTCATTTGGAAGAGTAATGTTGGTGAAACATAAAGCCACTGAACAGTATTATGCCATGAAGATCTTAGATAAGCAGAAGGTTGTTAAACTGAAGCAAACAGAGCATACTTTGAATGAGAAAAGAGTATTACAGGCAGTGAATTTTCCTTTTCTTGTTCGACTGGAGTATTCTTTTAAGGATAATTCTAACTTTATATGGTTATGGAATATGTCCCTGGGGGTGAAATGTTTTCACATCTAAGAATTGGAAGGTTCAGTGAACCCCATGCACGGTTCTATGCAGCTCAGATAGTGCTGATGTTTGAGTATCTTCATTCACTAGACCTCATCCACGGAGATCTGAAACCTGAGAATCTCCTAATTGACCACCAAGGTTATATCCAGGTCACAGACTTTGGGTTTGCCAAAGGAGTTAAAGGCAGAACTTGGACATTATGTGGTACTCCAGAATATTTGGCTCCAGAAATAATCCTCAGCAAAGGGCTACAATAAGGCAGTGGATTGGTGGGCATTAGGAGTGTTAATCTATGAAATGGCAGCTGGCTACCCCCCATTCTTTGCAGACCAACCGATTCAGATTTATGAAAAGATTGTTTCTGGAAAGGACCCAGGTTTAAATCGTGGTTACGACATAGCTTGGCTGTAAGAATAAGACTCCAATAAAACGA
The DNA here is from genome assembly GCA_004026765.1 of Micronycteris hirsuta. NCBI lineage: Eukaryota > Metazoa > Chordata > Mammalia > Chiroptera > Phyllostomidae > Micronycteris > Micronycteris hirsuta. Next base: position 85,174 of record PVJI01004839.1, on the reverse strand, counting down.
GTCTATCCATAGAACCCACGTCTTCACCCTGTGTGTCCCGTGTCTCTCAGTCCATGTACAGTCTGCTGGGGTTAGAGGTTTTCCATTATGTTTAAGCATATTTTATGAGAAAAGTTTTATGAAAAATAAACCTGTTACAGATGAGTAAACTAAAGCTAGCCATTGGAAATTTACAGAAAGACAGGATGAAATATTTTAAGTATCAGCGCTATCCTTGTTAACTTTTGTAGCACTCTAGGCTTCAGGTTTCTTATGTTTGAAATTGTTTTCACTAAGCAGAATATTGAAGTAACAGTAAAAGAACCTTTGAGATGAAAAAAAAAGTCAAAAATATTAGACAAGGAAGTGATTTATTTTTTAAGAATTTGAGAAGTGATTATGTAAAATCTCAAGAGAGAATAAGAACCAAAGGTCATATGAAGAATGATGAGAGAGCTAAAATGTACTTAAAATCACTGATTGGAGGGTCCCGGTTCGATTCCCCGTCAGGGCACATGCCTGGGTTGCGGGCCAGGTCCCTAGTGAGGGCCATGTGAGAGACAACCATACATTGCTATTTCTCTCTCTCTCTGTCTCCCTCCCTTCCCCCCTCTCTAAAATAAATAAAATCTTTAAAAAAAAAAGTGAACTTTAAAAAAAAAAATCACTGATTGGAAGAAGTACATTTTACCAATACAAAGACTAAGAATCCAGAAATAGTAATAATTCCAAATAACTTAATTGTTGGTAATTACAAAATTCCTGAATCTTTATTGCTTTTATTTATGCTTAAATTCATAAAAGGAATCAAATTATCTGACAAGGGTGATGTCACAAGTAAATTTCATTACTTTGAAAAATTACTTTAGTAAAAATGAATATATATTCATCTGTATGAATTGGCCTAAGTTTGCCAATCATTCTACATTGCATAAAATTTTTTCAGATGTTAAAAAAAAAAAAAAAGATGATGTATTCTCTTGAGGGTGGCTTCTGAGGGGTCTGAAAAGAGGCATTTCAAAGGTGGGTTAACCTAGATGCGCAGAAGCAAAGGACAGGGCTTGCTTAAGATAAAGAGAAATCTTTTACTAAAAAAGGTACATGCTTGGGCATGACTACCCACCATGACCTGCCCACTTAGGAATTTATGATCAGGTCATCTTGCGAGGTTACTTTTTGTAGGACCCCTTATTTGTCCACAGTATGTGTTTAGAGGCTCCTTAGAAAACCTGTTACTCTAAGGAGACTGCCTGCCCTGTTGAAATGATCTTAGGGGTCTCGTGCCTCTGTGTTGCAACGATCTGGGTTTGGATTTGACCCCATTTACTTAAAAGCACATTTGTGTGCTTGGTGCTTGCACAGAGAAGATATCTGTTTAAAAATCATATAACTGCTTATAAAAATAAGATGTTTGATACCAGCCTGTTCTAACTCCCACTTAGGGCATCGATGATCTGACTGGAGAGCCTCTCACTCAGCGTGAGGATGACAGACCAGAGACAGTTGTCAAGAGGCTGAAGGCTTACGAAGCTCAAACACAGCCCGTCTTGGAATACTACCAGTGAGTGTCACTTTTCAGAGCTTCTCTTGCGTGATGAAGCACTAAAGCAGTTTTTGATCATCTGTGCTTTACAGCTGAAACGCTAAAACATGAGAAGATCCAATTCCAATTGATTTAGATAAAAAGGACACTTATTAGCATGTGTAATAGAGAAGTCCAGATGGTAGGTTGGGCATCAGTCATCCCTCAGTTTGAACGGTGTTTTGCCATTCTCTCAACTTTGCATTGGCTTTCCTCAGGCTTCTTGCATAGTTGCAGACAGTTGCCAGGAACAGCCCTTTCATGACGGGCTTAGAGGTCACCTCTTCCCCAGTGAACAAAAGCCCCAAGTATCATATAGACGGAACCCACGGAACCAGCCACTGTGGTGAGAGAATGCCCTGCACTAACTGTTGTAGGCCTAGGCTACTGCCCATCCCTGAACCAGTCCCACCGATTGGTCCACACCTGGAGCTGGGAGTGGGGTCAGTCTCACCCAAACTCTGCTGTCGGTGGGAAGAAGGGATGGAACGAACGCTGGGGAGGCCAACCTAATCATGCCCCTACTTGCCTCAATAGGACAGATGACGCAAATAGCAACCAATCCTCACATCATTTATTTGGCTAATTGTTTTTTAAAGCTTTTAATCTAGTATAGATTTGTCTGCTCTGCAGGGAATTTCACAACAAATATGGGATCTATACTGAACAAATACTTGACTCAGGCTAAGAAACAGTGCAGTTTCCTTACTCACCCTTTGCCTCTCTTTACAAACAATTCGATCACAACCCCTTTCCTTTTATTCATTCACATACTGAATAATGATATAGCGTCAAGACAGTACAGTATTGTGATTAGGGCAGATTCTGGAGCCAGTCAGCCCAAATTCAAAACCCATTTATTAACTTGGCCTTAACCTGTTTTCTCCCCTGTAAAATGGGAGTTAGAACAGAGGGTTGAAAAATTGAATTAATGGGTGTAATTCTTAGAGTTATTTCTTTCTTTCTTTTTTTAATATATTTTATTGATTATGCTATTACAGTTGTTCCATTTTCCCCTCTTTATTCCCCTCCCCCCCCCCCCCCCCATTCCCCGCCCTTTAGTTTTTGTCCATGGGTCATACACATAAGTTCTTCGGCTTCTACATTTCCTATACTATTCTTAACCTCCCCCTGTCTGTTTTCTACCTACCACTTATGCTACTTATTCTCTGTACTTTTTCTTCCTCTCTCCCCCTCGCCTGTTGATATCCCTCCATGCCTTATATAAATCCCTTTAACATTTCATAAAATGTTAAAATAAAGGCTGGGTGATGATGAACTCCTTGAACTTGACCTTATCTGAGAAGCACTTTATCTGCCCTTCCATTCTAAATGGAAGTTTTGCTGGATAGAGTATTCTTGGATGTAGGTCCTTGCCTTTCATGACTTGGTATACTTCTTTCCAGCCCCTTCTTGCCTGCAAGGTCTCTTTTGAGAAATCAGCTGACAGTCTTATGGGCACTCCTTTGTAGGTAACTGTCTCCTTTTCTCTTGCTGCTTCTAAGATTCTCTCCTTATTTTTAATCTTGGGTAATGTAATTATGATGTGCCTTGGTATGTTCCTCTTTGGGTACAACCTCTTTGGGACTCTCTGAGGTTCCTGGACTTCCTGGAAATCTATTTCCTTCACCAGCTTGGGGAAGTTCTCTTTTCATTATTTGTTCAAATAAGTCTTCAATCCCTTGGTCTTCCTCTTCTCCTTCTGGTACCCCTATGACTCAGATGTTGGGACATTTAAAGATGTCCTGGAGGTTACTAAGCCTCTCATTTTTTTTGAATTCTTGTTTCTTCATTCTTTTCTAGTTGGATGTTTTTTTCTTCCTCCTGGTCCACTCAGTTGAGTCCCAGTTTCCTTCTCATCCCTATTGGTTCCTTGCACATTTCCCCTCGTTTCCTTTAGCATATCCTTCATTTGTTCATCTAATTGCGACCAAATTTCAACCAATCCTGTGAGCTTCCTGATTACCAGTGTTTTGAACTGTCCATCTCATAGGTTGGCTATCTCTTCATCACTTAGTTGTATTTTTTCTGGAGCTTTGTTCTGTTCTTTCATTTGGGCCATTTTTTTTCTCGGTGAGCCTGTTACTTCAAGGGGCAGAGCCTTAGGTGTTCACCGAGAAGGGCAACCCACGGGGCTGTGTTGTGACGGGGGTGGGGGGGGCAGGGCCGGAGTGAACAAAGGCGCTTGCTTCGCTCTCAGCATTTCCCCCACTACCCACAAGCAAGTTTGGTCCTGTGCTGGCTCCGGGGTGGGTGGGCGGGCTTGCATAGTCCCAAGTCCCTGTGGGTCTCTCCGATGAACTCTCCTGTGAGGCTGGAGTTCCTCCTGCTGCCGCCTCAACCCCCACAGGTGTTTTCAGTCAGTGGTTGGAGGCTTTATTTCCCCGTGATGGTGGGTTGCGTGTTCTGCTCCGCTCCCCAGCTTTTTCTCCAGGTTTATCTGCACGTGAATGAGGGACCACCCGGTCCACCAGTCTCAGCCCCACTGGGTCCGGGTCGGCCAGCCCGCAGGTCACGCTGAGTGCGCCGGCCGCGTTTTGGCCAGGCACGCCCACTGTGGGCTTCTCTGGGCAGCTGCAGCGTTGCCAGTACCGCTCCACAAACTGCAGTCTCACCGTGCGCTCTCCGCCCGGCTCCACCCCGCTTACCTGTCTGGATGAATGTGTCTTCTTTAACTTGGCTGTCGGACTTCCACTCAGTTCGATTTTCTGTCAGATCTGGCTTTTGTTTTTCAAATTGTTGTTTTTCCTCTTTTGGTTGTGCAAGAAGGCACGGTGTGTCTACCTATGCCACCATCTTGGCCGGAAGTCCTTAGAGTTATTTCTGACACATAGTTAGCACTTTATAATTATCAGCTGTTGTTATTGTAATAGGATAAGTGTGCAGTGAAACTAAAGCAACAGTCTGAAACTGTTTGAGTAGTTATCTCTGGACAGTAAAATTATTAAAAAGTTGGCGATTCACTTCCTACAGTAGCCGTTACTATAATTTCATTGGATTGGCCAAAAAGTCCATTTAGTTTTTTCTGTAAAATAAAAGACACATTTTTCATTTTCATCAATAACTTTATTGATTTGGATATTTTGAGTATGTTGGCTATCTACAGCATGGTAGAATGTTGGTTGTTCTCAATTAATGTCTTGATTTGATTATTATCAACTTCAACTGGCCTACCCAACCGTGGAGCACTGTCCAGCAAGAAATCTCTAGCACAAAACTTGGCAAACCACTTTTGGCACATTTGATCAGTCTCAGCACCTTCTCCATACACTGTACAAATCATTTTTGCATTTCAGTTGTGTTTATACTTTTTTTGAAATAATAAAGCATAATATGCCAAAATGCTGCTTATTTTCTTCCAATATTAAAATAGCTACACAAAGATTCACCAATTTTGATAAATTTTTTTAAACACATGCTAACATGACAGCTGTCACAATACAATCTAACAAAATTGTTTCAAATGAAGTTAAAGACAGCTAAGTGCTACTAGAGCCATTGTATGGAAGAAACTAAATGAACTTCTTGGCCAACCCAGTATGATTTGTGTAATGAGCCTGGCTCTGCAGATGTCAGCGCTGTGGCCCTAAGCAAGGGCTTCAACCTCTGCCACAAATTTTTCACTTGTAAAATCAGCAATATTAAATAGTACTGACTTTATAAGGTTATTAAGGGAATTAAGTGGGAGAATCCATATAGACTTACAACAGCCCTGGCACTATTAAATCACTCGGTGTTAGCTAATTTTACTCTGTAGACACTATGCTAGGCTCTTGGTCCAACAGATAGACTCAGTCCCTGCCAAATCCCAAGAAACTCACTTCTACCTGTGGAGGCAGAGAATGGGGTAAACAATACTTATCATAAAACGTGCTTATACCAACCAGGAACCTAATTCACACTAGTCTAAGCAAAAGGGAAATTTGCCCTGGCTCATGATTCCCAGTCAGGGCACATGCCTGGGTTGAGGGCCAGGGCTTTAGTAGGGAGCTCGTGGTGGGCAACCACATATTGATGCTTACCTCCCTCTCTTTCTCTCTCCTTTCCCCTAATAAATAAATAAATAATCTTTTTTTAAAAAAGGGAAATTTATTGGTCATGCAACTTGTACGTCCAAAGGTAGATGCTGGGTCCAGGTGTTCAGTCCGTGTCATCAGGCCTCGCCCCTCTCAGCTCCGTTTGCTGTGCTGGCTTCAGTCGCAGGAGGGCTCTCCCTGTGTCAGTGCTTCCGCACCACAGCTTACCTTGCTTACCTCCTACCAGTTCAGCTGGCCCAGAAGAAAAGAAAGCCTCTTTGCCAGCACAAGTTCTGGAGTTGGCGCTTATTAGCTCATCATGCCCATTCTTGAAGCTGGGAAGTGGGGACAGTTCCCCCCGAATCTGGGAGACCCAGTCTCCTGTGGTGAAGATGATTTCCAAAAAGTAGTTTGTTATTCACTTAAAATTAAAGAGAAGAAGGAAGAGTGCACTGTTGTTGGGCTGATGAGAACACTGTGAAGCCATTAATAGAGGTAATCACCAAATGCAGTGGAAGTAGGGACTAATCTGTCAAAACGTGGGAGGGGAAGTTGGGGAAGGCTGCAGGTATGAAGTGTATGACGCAGGTCCCTAGGAGATAGCTTAGTCTTTCTGGGCCTCTGGCTTTTGCTACCTCTTGTCATTGTTTGAAGCGGTTCCTTCCAGACTGCAGCACATAGACCTAGGGCTGGACTTAACCAAGAATTTAAAGAGGTATTTGCAAAAACCTTAGTGACAGTCAACATTGTTATTTTAAAATACTGATAGCTATATTGTTGTTTTCAAAACTCTTTCAGCTGCAGGACATTTATAGCATAATTAGACCTGTTTACAAACAATATGATGCTCTTACTCTTTAGAGGACCAATATTCAAAGCTGGTTTTATTACATAAAAGTTAAAATGTTCATCCAGGGTATATCTTTAGGGTTGAATAGTAGGTGCCTATAGTTGTGTCCTCGGTAATTAACCTGTTTTTGACACTAGCTTGATTTTCAAGTGCCTCTTCTAGCGGCTTACAGCTATTTAGAAGCCCGTTCTCTTGAAAGCTTTAGGATGCCTGTGAAGTTAGAAACAGGAGGGCTTCTAATAGGAAAAGAATACTGTATTTGCATAATGCCTCATCTTAGCAGGAACATGGTGGGAATTATTTAAGGTACTCTTAACTTAAATGAGGTATCAAAAAGGAGTGCTTCTGCCCCCCCCTTCGCCCCCCTGTGAAACTGAAAATTCAGTAAAAACGTTGCAGAGGCATGACAGATCCTATTTTTGGAAAGAATTAACTAGAGTTCCTCTGTTGCTCTTATGCAGTCTTTAGGCCACTGTGTGTGAGCTGGTTGGAGGAGCAGGGTAAGCTAAGAGGATTACCAGTATCTGTGAAGGGAACCTGTGTGTTTTGAAAAGGAACTCCAGGATTCTCATTCTCCTCACCACTTTACCCCCCCAGAAAGCAGGAGTAAATAGACTTTGATTGCTGGTCTGATGACAAGTCAGACAAATCTGCCTGGGGAGAAAAGGAGAAACACAATAAAAAAGAATACTTTTACTCCTCTTCCCCTGAAATTCATGAGTAGCATGGAGGGGAAAAAAGTAAACATAGGTGAAAAAAAGGAAGCACAAACAAGTGTTAGGAAGCTGTTTTGCAAAGGAGTAGTAGTCAAAGAAAACCAGAAGGTGTGCTGGTGTCTGGGAGGCCCTATGTTTGAAAACCTTGGTTTGGGCTTTTACTTTCCATCTGTAACACACTGTTTTATCAGTCAAATAAGGAACTTGAACTTTAGAAAGGATTAAATGAACTATTACATGTAAAGCACTTATTGCACACTCAATAGATGATAGATGCTGTTATCATTATTATTTTACATTTTTTAAAATCCTCAAAGACATTTTTTCATTGCTTTTTAGAGAGAGAGGAAGGGAGAGAGAAAAACATCGATGCAAGAGAGAAGCATCGATTGGTTGCTTCCTGTAGGCACCCCAACTTGAGATCATACCCACCTGGACCAGGGATCTTATGTGCCCGGACCTGGGATCATATGTACCGGGAATGAGGACAGAACCATAACCTAAGTATGTGCCCTGACTGGGAATCGAACCCACAGCCTTCGGTTATGGAACAATGCTCCAACCAACTGAGCCATACTTGCCAGGGCAGTGCTATTATTTTTTTTTTTCCACATTTTTTTATTGTTCACGCAGTTGTCTCCATTAACCCTCCCATGCCCCCCACCCTCTAAGTGCTATGATTTTTTAAGTGACCATTTCCGTAAGCCAGAGGAGCCAACTGCAGCTAAAATCCAGGTTTTCCAGTGCCCAGCCAAGTGCCTTTCTCTCTTGATCACACAGACCTAATACTTCTGAGAGCCCTAAATCCACATTATCATCTTTTAAGAATCACTTTGAAAAAGCTTATGAGAAAGACTCAGAGTTGCGTTTTTTGTTTTGTCATCTTTAGGAAAAAAGGAGTATTGGAAACATTCTCCGGAACCGAAACCAACAAGATCTGGCCCCATGTATATGCCTTCCTACAAACAAAAGTTCCACAGATAAACCAGAAAGCACCAGTTACTCCTTGAGGAAAGCACATGTAACTAGTAAGAAGAGCAGAAGCTCCTCATTTGTGCATTTAGAGGCTCCTTGTCTGATACTCTGATGTGTGAATTCTTTGAAAATTATGTTTCATTTCTACTGATTTTATTCTGGAAATTAAGGATGTGCCAAATGCGTCAGATACTAAGACTCATCTTTTGCAATCATCTGGTATGTTTTATCCTGTTATCTTCTATGGGTGTACAATTCAAAAACATCAGAGATCGCTAACGAAACTTGTGAGAAATCATTTAGAGCAACTGGTAGTAATCTAACTTCTGCTCAGAAGAGTAAGTGGTTGATAAAATTCCCTTATTTTTCTGGAAAAGTAAAAGAAAAAAAAGATCCTGTGTCATTTGGGAAAAGTATCTCATCAGACGGTTTTGCTTAGACATGCCAAAAAGCCATATTTAGCACTGTGGTACATGGTTTTGTGGTACTTACTGTATGTCTGTAAAATTCCAGAAAAAAACAACTGGATTTGCATATTAATTGAAGGATGCAAATTCACTGCTGCCTCTACACTAAGAAATTTGTAAGCTAGCCATATATATTGTATTTATTTTGTTGTTAAATGTACCTTCAGGTTACTTAGAATTTTCAATTTATCGATTAGCATAGAAAGTACTTTCCTATAGGATTTACTTAGAAATTGACATTAAGTCTTGTGAAAGGACCGGAGTTGGATTTTCAAAGGAAAATGTAAAGGCCTATGTTTTCAGATGTTACTTGGGTTAAGAGATGTGCTTTTGGACCTACTTGCTGGTTTCTCTTTTTGATCAAAATGCATTATCTGCCTTGATGAATAACATATTAAAGTAGAAAAAAAAACTCATGGCATTAGAGAAAGCAAGCATGTTTTTTCATTAGGAAATAGATCAGGTCTGCCTGGGGAAAACTGGACAAAAATAGCAATCATAATTAGTAAACAGGTATGGCAATGAAAAGGATTTACACGCCAGGTTAAAAAGGACCTAGAAACAATGTTTGCTGAAGGAGTTCGTTCCTAATCAAAGAAATTGACACCCGCTAGCACTCACTGCTGCCCTATCTTAAGGGTACAGAACTCTGTTGGTGAGTGAAACCTGAGCAGCCATTTAAAAATCAAAGTGACTTGATTCCTTAGTGGAACGAGGATGCACGCTCATGTGCACACTACGGCCTGGTAGAAAGAGTGGAGCAATATGAGAGGTGGAGAAACCTGTGCATATTTACTCTTACTTTACTTGGTGCCAAATCAAATGAAATGAGTCCGCATAACAGCTGTTAAAAACTGCCTTTGAAAATGTGGCCTGTTTTATTCTAGGTACTTAAAATGCAACTGCCTATAAGTGGTTCTTATGTATTTTTGTGGGAGAAAAAAATTTTTCTTTCAATTTTTAAAAAATTCAATTTGATCTTTCACAATGGACCAAGGCTATTAAAAAGGGTTGCAGTAAACATTCCTTTATAAAACTTTCGATAATGCCTTATTTGAGTGTTGATGTTAACGTGCTCTCTAAAAATGTGAACTACTAAACTTAGGAATTATCACTAGGTTATCAGGCATACATTAGTACTAAGGTGTTAGAATACAGTTCCATTGGTTACCATTTTGTCTTTGGTAGGTCACAGAGCCCACTCACTCCCTTCCCCCTTCCATTCTGCTGCCCTGATGATTCATTGCCTCTGATTAGTGACTCGTTTCTAATAATTGTCTTAGAACAGTACACAAGCTGGCTTCCTGTCAGGTTATACTTCATCTCCTGCTATGGTATGGCAGCCATATTGGGCTTCTTGACACCCTTGAGATTGGGAATCAGAAACAGGGGAGAACATGGCTATGAAATTTAAGACTCTTCCCTGTGACCATTCCCTCTTCACTCCCAAAACAACCCAAAATTTTGCACATGCATCCATTAGTTTGAGAAACACCTGCATTCTTGTTTTCTTTATTAAAGCAAACAGTACTTATGTTGAGTTAATGTCATAGACAGTACTGATGATTATCATTGCTCAGGAGCACATCTGCTAAAAAAAAAAGCCACAATGTTGGGAAGATCATTATTATGATTTATGTGCCTCATGGAAACATGCCTGGACCCGAATGTCGTGGCTAAAAGCTACTGTCTTAAAGGCCAATGAGAACAGTACTTAAACCTACTACCCTATTTTCTGGAGTACCACTTATTTTGGTACACCTTTCATAAGCAGAATGTGTTGTGGGAAATGGAAACTGGCAGATAGTACCATCAGAAATTTTATTTCTGAATTCCATTTGAAATAGGTTAAATACTGGCTTAAATTTCTAAACCCCAGACCATAGCTACACTTCCCCTACTATTCAGAAGGGCAGTCCAGCAAAGACAAATATTTTGGATACTCATAGTTTGGGACAAATTTTACCTATGTTAATAACATCATAGTAATTACAGAACTTGGATTAAACTGTTTTAATACTTGCAACCAACAGCAAGAATAAATTTGTATTTTCAAACATGTTTATAAGTTGTGTCTCCTCATTGACAAAAAAATATTCCCAGACACTAGTAAACTGCATAAATACCTTTCCTGTCTTCACAATCCAAGATTGTGATTTTGGAAGTTCCAGTTAAAAATTTTAAAACACAAAATAAAGTCTAGCTGTGCAAAGCTTCTGGGAAAAGCCAGTGTGCTCTGTGGTGTTCACACCCGACTGTACCTTTTCTTTCTGTTTAAGCTGACTAGTGGCCCTGTGTTTCTATATACATAGAGCGCTGAGTGAAGCAACACTGTCATGCCAGATGGCACTTCGGAAGGATTTTACCCAAGTGCACATCAGTCTGGTGATGTGTCGTATTTTACCAAAGGACTCTAAAGTGTTTGAAGAGTAAATAGCATGGAGAATCATGCTGTTTAAAAAAACAAGTGAAAGAGATGGGAATTTTTATCATTTTCCTACTCAGAAAAGATCAAACTTCAAGTCTAATTCTTTAAGGTTTATGAGAATGGTTATGATTTATCAGATGATAAGCAATTCATAATCAATTTTTATTAATCTTTGTATCCCATTAACTTACATAGTAAGCAGGCAGATACTTATTAAATGAATCAGCTTCTCAGACCTGTGAAACAATACATACATGTCCATTATAAATGAGAAATGGATGCATAGAATTTTAGGGACTTATAAAACATGTATGATATAGAGGCAAAATTGAAATTAAAAAGCCTGGCTGCAACCCAGACAAGTACCTATCTGTCCCACATCAATTTAAGAACTGAAATACATGACTGACTTTGAGAACAGTAAATTGACATCTTTTTATTTTTCTCAGAAAATAGGTTAATTTCAGGATCACCTTTCTAAACCCACAATTTTTCATTCTGTAAGAAAATCCACTTACTAGATTCATATTCTTTGGGCAGCATGTTAATTCACTTTTAAAAAAGTAATAGGAACCCTGGCTAGGTGGCTCAGTTGGTTGGAGCATTGCCGCATACACCAAAAAGGTTGTGGGTTTGATCCCCGGTTAGGGCACATACCTGGGTTGCAGGTTTGTTCCCTGGTCGGGGCGCATATGGTAGTTAACTGATCCATGCTTCCCTCCACCCCTCTCTAATCAATAATCTAAAATCAATAAGTATATCCTCAGATGAGGATTTAAAAAAGGGGGGGTGGGGTAATAGGATAATCTTAAGACCCAATTTTCCTAAAGAGAAAGTATAAATCAATCATAAGCTCATTAGGCAAAATATGAAAGAGCCCCGTAATGGTATAACTGAATGAAAATGTTAACCATCTCTCTCTCCTAGGGAATGATTTTAAATCAGTATTATCTCCACTACCACTGATAAAAATGAAAGTTAACAGGGAGTAAAAGGAGTGATAGCTATTTGATTTTTAAAAAAACTTTTATTAGAATATTAATTTTATCAAGTGAAACAAGAACCCTTGATGGATACTTTGATGTCAAAGATGTTTCATTTATCTGCTTGGACTGTCCATGATTTGTGTCTACAGAAAACCGTCCAACCTGAAATACGAATTATCCCTTTGCTTAGTATATGTTTATTATTTCTTAAGAAACAGAAAAGAGGACATTTCTATGAACAGGAATTAGTTCTTAGTACTAAAGAAAAATAAAAAGGATGTCAATTTACTGCTCTAAGAACTAAAGTACTGCTAAATATGTAAAAATTACAGTCTTTAAGTGCAAATTCTGGCATCAGTCCTTGGATCCTAAAATAAATCCAGTCACTTTCACAATAAAACATAGGACACACTTCCCTTTGAAAGTAAAAAAACATATATACATAAATATAAAGCTTTCAAAAAGCTCTTCAACAGTACCTGTTTTAGAAAACAAAAACAGAAAACCCTTCAAGAATAGCTTACTCAGTTCGTCGATAATTTCTCTCCTTCCAGTTTACAGTCATTAATACCTCTATCTTAAAGAAGGCAAAGTGAACTGAAAACAATCTGGATGCTTATAAGCAAATCTTGGGGAAAAGTGAAGCCGAGGAATGGAAAGTAATGGTTCGAGTATCATTTCTGTGAAATTGAGGGTGTTACTGCTGTGTACATTCTTTATGCAATAGGAAGGGAAAAATAAAAGCTTGCTCCACAACAGAAAAACAAAACAAAGAAAAACAAACTTCTGCAGCTAGGTCAATGGTCAAAAAAATTACTACCATATAAATTAATCAAACATTTTATTGTAGAGTATATCTTTATATCAAAAGCACAAAAGAGTATTATTCTGAAAACCAGTAAGATTGTGATGTTACGTAAGTATGATTTACTAAGTCCAGTTCATTTGTATGGGTACTAAGTGCCTTACCACCTCAGTTAGTTAAAACAAGGTGCAAATGAGGCCATGGTTACAAGTCAGTTCATCATATGGGTTCCTTAGCAATATTTGGTTTTTCAAGTTGAGACAGGTATACCTAATCCCAGCTAGTCATCTTCCAAATGTTTGCTACTAGTCTCAATGGGACTGAACCAAAGGCTATGCCCAATATAAGTCAAAGCCCATGTTCCTGTAAATCCAAAGATTAATCCTCGAATAGTAAGGATAGCATAATTAACACTGTCATCTAATCCCAAGTAAAGTGAAAAATCAAATATCCTGGCATATCTGAGGTGAGTTATAAAGGAAGTAGTAAAACTCAAAAGCAGGTAACTGAACTATAGAGAGAAATGACAAATGCAGTAAAAGCCATCCTTACCTATACAGAGTACCACATTCTACGTAAGTAGTTGGCAGCTTGAGGCAGTTAGCTCTACAAGAGTTCTCTTGCCTTTTAAAAAAGTCCTCAGGCTATACATCTGTGTGAACAAACAATAAACCTAATTTTTAAAATCAGATCATTTTTCCTGTTTGTTCTTACAGGCCATGAATATCCTTTTAAAACTTGCTCCCTGAGAGATCCCACACTATGTCAAGAAATTAAGAGTGAGCCTGAAGTTGGTCTTACTTAAAAAATATCTGTATTAGCTTTATCACTTTTTAAATCACTGTATCCCTTACTATTAAAAAGTCAACAGGGTAAAATCAATTTCTAAGGAATACACTTTTGAGAATACTTAAGGGTTTAAGTTAGCGTCTATATAAATTTGCTATTATATAGTCAAGGGTTTTTATTTAACTGATGGTGCCGAAAATAAATGCAATATTATTTTAAGGGGAAAACTTTTTAAAAATTGGTATCACCCAGCTTATTTAGTAAAGTAGATTATCAACTACTGATTTATTGCTTTTAATGTGATAAAACACAGATTTGACAGCTAAATTAGCAGTAGGTACAAGGACATTTTTGTCTTTAATCACTTTTGTAGCGTAGGGCACGTACATATCCATATAAAAAGACTGTAGAGATGCCTCCTAGAATCAACCAGTTCTTGTAAACATTGCATTTGTGCAGATTTTCATACTTTGATTCCAAAATTGAGAACAATAAGATTAAAGGCAAATTTAGTAGCAAAAAAACAAAGTTCAGTTTGACTTCTTGTAACTTATGGTACCACTCCTCTCTTCAGAGAAAAAAACAAAACAAAAAAATCTAGCAGCACATAAAAAAAAATTTTACAAAACATTTCAGTACTCTTTTTTCCCCTCCCATCAAAAACCGAACAAAAATAAAGTGCAGCACCCATAAAAGTGTCAAGAAAATAGCCAAGTTCTTCCTTTCTTGTAACAAAATAGTACTTGGCCTCAGCAGTCTTAACGAAATTATACAGTGTCCATCATTTTGGGTTCATCATCTTCTTTATGTACCACTGAATTTAAACTGCAGAGAGCTGTATTGATAGAATGCTGAAGATAATCTGGATTCTGAAAAAAAAAAAAAAGTATAGGGAAGAAACAATGGATGATAACTAGGTTTATGCTAGTATATGCAACTACATAATCAGTCTCACATTCTCTTTCTCTGCAGTATAGGAGAGTAGGAAAGAAGATGGACTTTTAAAGTCAGACTTGGGTTGAAACCCAAGATAAAGAGACAAAAAAATAGATTATGATCACTTAATCCAAAGAGATGTGATAAAGACAGAAAGATATAGGTAAAAAGTAAAAATGCAATAAACACTACCTTTTTCTCCTTTAAAAAATACTGTGTATTGCCCTGGCTGGGAAGCTCAGTTGGTTAGAGTCGACCCCATTCGCATGGTCAGGGCACATACTAAAGTCAACCAATGAATGCATCAGTAAGTGGAACAACAACTCAATGTTTCTCTCTCTCTCTCTCAAGTCAATCAATTAAAAACATGAAAAAAATACTGTATAATTCTAATTATTTAATCATACAAGGCTACATCTTCCATGTGCTTACATGTAGCTATTGCTAATTTAAAATACAAACATGGCTTTAAGTCAGAAATGTATATTATTATCTAATTACAACAGTAAATACTAAATACGCAACACAAATAAGAAATT
Organism: Micronycteris hirsuta; assembly: GCA_004026765.1. Classification (NCBI taxonomy): domain Eukaryota; kingdom Metazoa; phylum Chordata; class Mammalia; order Chiroptera; family Phyllostomidae; genus Micronycteris; species Micronycteris hirsuta. The sequence goes on along the minus strand of PVJI01004839.1, from coordinate 70,106 downwards.
GTAGCTGTCTTCATTTTATTTTGGTTTCTCAAAGGTTACAACAAACTCAAGTGAGAAATCCTTAATCTTTTGAGGTACTCTAATCCAATTGTTAAAAATTGGGAAGCACAGTTTTAGTTTTTATTTACTTTTTAAACAGAAGAACTCATAAATGTTCTATTTGTCCATTTCTAAAACTATGAACAGAAAACTTTATACAATAAATGCAAAAATACCCCTGGCTGGTATGGCTCAGTGGATTGAGCGCCGACCTATGAACTGAAGTGTCACTGGTTCAATCCTGGTTGGGGTACATGCCTGGGTTGCAGGCCAGGTCCCAAGTTGGGGGCGTGTGAGAGGCAACCAGCTGATATTTCTCTTGTGCACTGATGTTTCTCTCCCTCTCCTTCTCCCTCCCTTCCCCTCTCTATGAAAGTAAATAAATAAAAATCTTTAAATTAAAAAATAAATGCAAAATTAAACCATTATTTGTTAAAGAAACTTTAATAACAACATAAGACCTTAACCTAGGACTTTAGGCCAAGAATTCAATTTTCTCTACTCATTTTGAATATCTGCTAGCTACTTAGCGTTTTATTAGTGTATCACCTAGTGTCATTTAATTTATTTCATAAACACCAGTGAGGTAAAGAGTCCAACCAAAGGGTAAATGTCTCAAACCTCCCCATGCCGTAGGAAGATGGGGCTTTCAAAAGATCCTCTAAATAAAAGCATAATACTTTGTCATTCTTTTACTTTAAAAGTAAAAAAAAAAAAACTAGCCAGAAGCTGGATTATTCCCAATCAGGTCTTTACGAAGGAAGTGGCACGCATAACTGACTGAGGTCTGGGACACTAAAATGACATTGGACCTCAGTTCAAACCCTGCCTCTACCACTTAGTATCATGAAAACCTCAAAGTGAAAATAATTTATCACAACTTAATAGAATTAAAAGCTGGTATATAGGATAAACCTAAGGTAAATATTACTTATGTCTTTATTAAGAGGCCTTGGTTTACTTTTCTCAAAACTAAGGATAATGGTATTTGGCTTATTTCTCAAGATTGTTGTCAATTTAAAAAAAATTAAAAGTTAAAGTGTTACCCAAATTTAAGTTTTATAAAAAATTATTAATACTCTCTTCACATTATCCCATTCCCCAAAGAAGCAAAGACTCAAGACAAAGGCCTTCAGACAGAAGGTCTATGAAGTCCAGGCTCCAGTTTTCCATGACGGAGTGCTGAGCATGAGAGCTAGCAAAGGAAATTCTCCAGAACTCATCTAACCCATCTTCCTAAGAACTGTAAGATGTCGCCATGAATAGACTTAAAAAAATAAAAATAACCAATATACCTAACCATATCTATACTTCAATTCCACTGATGATATTTTCATCTAATGACATTCTCAACACCTTTCTTGGCCCAGTTCTTCCCAAGAGCACATGGCTGTCTTGTCTTATTTCTTCTATATGATGCAACAACAGTCTATGGTATAGATGAATGAATAGTGACGTAGGAAAGAAATCCAGGATTAGAATATTAGCTTCATCATTTATTTTATTGACTCCAGGCAAATTACTTACCCTCCATGAGCCTCAATTTATAATATGAATGAAAATGAATCACAGGGTTTTTGAGAAGATTAAATGATACAACATATAACAGTGATTTGCAACCTATAAACTGATGTAATAAAAATGGAATGTTATTATCATTACGGTAAGTTTTTCTTCCAGATCTCCTCTCAGCTGACAACTCAGTCCCGCAGGTTGCCTCTCACCTCATACTTCCCTGAACCAATGGACAGTCCTGCGCTTCCAGCCAAAAGCTTATCCAACCCTCTGTCCCGCAGGAGGAGGAGACCAAGGTGCTCTTCTCCACCCTGAGGGTTGGTCTGTTAGATGAATTAAATCTAAACCACTCTGGTAATATCAGCAATTCATAACTGTCACAACTGTATAATCCCAGGTCCTCCACCAAAACGACTTGCAAGGGACGCCTGCAGCAGACCTCAGTTGCTCTTATATGAACACGAATATACTTCTCTCAAACCAGAGGCAACTTTTGGGTAATATAATATCTCATGATATTTTAACATGTTATCTTTCCCTCTTATGATACAGATAGCCTTCAAAAATATTTTTCCTTTGCATTCATTATATGACATCGTAATTTTAGGTTTATATATTGTATTTGACAGGGACTTCATCATAAAATTCCCTTGGAAAGACTAGTTCTGTGTGGGTTATTTCTCAAAGAACTGAACAGAAAATCATCATTATATTTAAAGAGCAATAAGAGATAACCTATAGTACAAATCAAAAGGGAAAATTACTTACATGCCTAACTGTGGGGTAGCATGACTAATTATTTAAAAATCAGACCTTGATTATTCCCATTCTTCAGAGTAACATTTTTGGCTGACTTAAATATGATCAACTGCTTTCCTTAAATTGTCCCTTTGGCTTACAATACATGTAACAACTGAAATGGTGAAATTATAGAGACGTAAGGTCAAGATATAGAAAATCTCAATTCTTTCTTCATGAGATTTAAAAATAAACACAGGGCTCTTCTCGCATTGTCTTCTGAATGAGACTTCCCTTTTCACTGCGTAGGCAACAGACTAAACTTTAAGCTAAAGCTGCTCTCAAAATCTTGGGGCCTGGAAAGAAAAGATTACTGGGCTCAACTAAAATCAAAATGGGAAGCAACTTTCTAATGATAACTTAAAATTTTAACCCTAAGTAGTATTATACAGACCAGTAGTCTAACCTCCTCTTCTTTTGACATAAATCCCTTCATGTTAGTGACATGGTTTTATCTCACTCTAACAGCAGACTTCAAAGAGGATCAAACAGCTGGCCAGTATTACCAGAAAGAACAGTTCAGCATAATGCGGACTAAAAATGTTACATATGGTAGGCAACACCAACAATTAGCAATACTAAATAATCTCATGCAACACATCACCTTGGTTGCCAATTGTACGTATGCTTTGAACTAATTCACTTTAATAAGATCTTAAAACAGTATATATCTACTCTGAGAAGTTCTTTGGAGCCATCTTGAGAGTTTATGATTCAGATGATCAATAAGTAACACTTGCCTTTAAGAATGCTTAGGCACAACTCATCTCTTATATTTAAAAGAGTGGAATTCGGTTTCTCTCTAAAAAATTAAGAGATGGAAGAGATTTATTGCCAAAACGTGGCATGACATGAAACTCAGAGTTATGTTCTAAGGCAAGAACATTTAAAATGGCCACACATGTATTACATGTAAGAAGAAAGAGCAGTAGTCCAAAAGAAGAAAAATGTGAACTCTACGTTTATAAACAAACATTTGCTTTTCCAACTTACCTGTGGTGAGGATTCTAATAAACCTATAGATCCAACACCAGAATGGGGAACATGATTCTGAACTGTCATAGGTTGAAAACTTGGTGATTGAGAATAATGTCTGACTCTTGACTTGAAAGCTTCAAGTTCATTTTTGAATGCTTCAAAATAACCTTCTTCCTCTGCCTAGAAAACACCGAACACAAAGAATGTTTTTTTGAAGATTTCCAAACTACACAGTAAATTCTAACAAGCATATATCAGGTCTGAAATAGTAAGTTAAGATGAGAGGAACAGTTTAAATGTAGAAACCACCAAGGAATATTATTGATTGGTTTGTTCCATTTCCCTCTGCTTCAGCAAAATAAAACAAATAAACAATCATTCTTTAAACATACAAATATATAACAAAAAAAAGTAAGCCTTTGTTTTTCTTATATTTGTCTGAGTTTTTGATAGGATCCGAAATAGTCCTCATTGACCCTCCTCCTCTTCCCATTGCAAAGAAACCACCAGGGAGTATTCTTAAAACCTCTCAATTCTCTGCCAGTTAATGAGGGAGCACTATGACCTGTTTCTAGTGATTCTGATTCTATACTCCCTATCTGTAGAAGCCATGAAAACAAAGTAAAACTCAACACTCAATATATCTTATGAAAATATCTTAGTGTTTCTGTTAAGAAAGTGCCTTCTTTCAACATTATGGAAAGAAAAAAGTATGATGAGTTATGTTGAGGTATGGGAACTCCCTCTGATGATGGATAATATATACAAGATTTCTAATACAAAACACCCTATTGGCAGTAGCTTCCATTATTTCCTTTGCAGATAAAGAATGACAATGCGGATCCTACACTAACATAACACGGGCTTTAGGTTCAAATGGTGGAAAAAAAAGATTTTGTCCAAGCCCATTTCTTATTATCTCTTGGCCCATTGTCTGAAATGCTGTTTTTTCTTTAATGGAGTTTAGGTTGTATAACTAGATTAAAAGCTGTGGATTAGTCATTAGCATAAATATCTATGCAAGTAATGCAGGTAATGTTCAATGGCACCATTCTATCTACAAATTTAGAATCATCTCCTTCATTATATCATAGCATTTCACCTTGGTCAATACATGGTACTTACGTGGCCACATAGGATAGCAAAGTAATTCTTCTGAAATGGTTATGTAACAAGCCATTAAAGGAATCAAGTGGCACAGATGCTGGTCTTACTACATGCCTAAGGCCTAAAGGTTCAGATCTAGAGAAACTTGACTGATTTTTGTTTTTATTAAGTAACCGAAGGGTCACTTGCTTAATTTCTCTATGTTAACTTCCTCATTTGTAAAATAGGATAATCCTCATAAAATGTTATGAGATTTAATGAGTTAATCCATGAAAAGTGATTATAATAATACCTAGCACAGAGTAAGCATCCATGAAAGCTATTTTTTAATTTAAAAAAATTATTATTCTGTGCCCTGGCTGGGTACTCAGTTGGTTACAGCACTGTCCCAATGTGTCAAGGTTGCAGATTGGATCTCTGGGCAGGGCACAAACAAGAAACAACCAGTAAATAAAAATGTAAAAAAAATTTATTATTATGAACAAAATGTTAAGATCTAAAGACTCCAGTGCAATTTTGCCAAAGTAAATTTCAAAGAATATACACAGTGTGGCTATGTTCATTATCCTATTAAGAACTAGTTCAAACAGAGCCATTAATGTAAGATGAAAAAGAAAGTATGTTTTTTGCATGCCTGTATGTTAAGTGAAATTTTCAAATAGTCATCAGAAACCTAGCTAAAATACCAACTCAATCATTCACTCATTAAAACTATTATTTTGAAAAAAAAAAAACAAAAAACAAAAAAAACCTATTATTTTGGAAAAATTTCCTATTTAGGCTACACTGTAAAACGGTTTAGAGCACTTAAGGTAGGACTACTATCACCCTGATATACATATTTTTAAATTTAAAATACATCACTGTTTTCTATTTATAAAAGGAAGTATCTTCATTGAAAAAGAAAATAGAAATCATTTATAATTCTGCCACCCAAGTAAAATGAAAGTTAAACTTTTGGCATATTTCCTTCTAACTTCTAATTATGCATACTAAATTATGTACATGCAAGAGATATAAAGATATATGTATAGTTGCCTGGACAAAAACCCACTATACATCACACATATTAGGCTCATTAGTATGTTTAATCCTTTAGATATCAGTTCCGGAGAGGCACTCCCTCTTTCTCTGAGCTTACTATTACTGTGACTTTTGTTGTTGTTATTCTTTTGCCTCTTTAGTTTTACTGCTTATATATGTGTCTCTTAACAACACACTGTTTAGTTCTGCTTGTTTTTGAACTTTAAAAAATATGAAGTATTTTAAAATGGTACTGGAGACCTGGCAGATGTGGCTGTGTGGATTGAGTGCCTGCCTGTGAACCCAAGGGTTGCGGGCCAGGTCCCCAGTTCGGGGTATGAGAAACAGCCAACTGATGATTCTCTTGCACATTGATTTTTTCTTCCTCTCTTTCTCGCTCCCCTCCCCTCTCTCTAAAAAAATAAGTATTGTTAAAAAGTGGTGCTGGATATATCATTCTGTAGCTTGTCTTTTTATTTTTTCACTCTCTTGTCTTTTATTCATGCTGATGCTGCTTCATTCTGTGAATAGACATTTGGGTGGTTCCCAGGCTTCTTGCTGTTATAAACAATTCTGTTATGAGCATTACAGTACCTACTGCACATATATAAGAGTTTCTCTAAGGCAGTAATTCTCAAACTTTATGGTCTTAGGATTTCTTCATATTCTCGAAAATTACTGAGGAACCTAAAGAGTTCCTGTTTATGTGGGCTAATTCTATTAATATTTATTGTGTTAGAAATTAAAACTGAAGAGTTTAAAAAATATTAACAAGCCCTGGCTGGTGTGGCTCAGGGGACTGAGCGCTGGCCTGTGAACCAAAAGGTTGCTGGTTTGATTCCTGGTCAGGGCACACGCCTGGGTTGTAGGCCAGGTCCCCAGCTGAAGGGGTGGGTGAGAACTGATTGATGTATTTCTTGCACATTGATGTTTATCTTCCTCTTTCTGCCTCCCTTTCTCTCCCTCTAAAAAGTAAATAAATAAATTCTTTAAAAAAATTAAAACAATAACAAATGTATTACATATTAACATTTATAACATTTTTACTAAAAAAACAAAACAAAACTATTTCCAACCAAATTTAGTGAGAAGTCTAGGTAACAGAAGACAGCTAGATTCACACATCTGCTTCTGTATCAATCTCTACTACATTCATGATAGTGAAAATGGCAAATAACATCTTAGCATCAATATGAAAAAGTTCTGACTCAAGGCCTCTTAAAAGGGTCTTACAGACTCTTGAGTGCCCCTGGACCACATGCTGAAAAATCTATTTTCTAGGATATATACCTAGGAGAATTTCTTAGTACTTGTTCAACTTTACAAGGAAATGTTCCAAAGTGGTTGTACCAATTTATACTCCCACAGGCAGTGAATGTGGATTCCTACGGCTCTACTTCTGATACAACTTGCTAATTTACTAATCCAGTGAGTGTGAAATGGTACTTAATCTTTCTAAGACATTTCTATTTTTCCTTAATGTGGCCAACATCATCTTGTATATACAAATACATATCACTTCTTTTGACTTTATAGCAAAGTATTATCTCAAATTAGAAATTCTTCAAAACATAATTTTAATGGCTGCATAATATTCTTACATACCAGTTTGTTTTTTAGCCATTCATCCTTACTGAATTTTTTAAGTTGTTTCCTATTTTTTATTACAAAAGTCTGGCATCTCATTAAGCTTTTTTTTTTAATATATTTTTTAAGTTCTTTCTTTTTTGGTTTTTTTTTTAAGATTTTATTTATTTATTTTAGAGAGAGGGGAAGGGAGGGAGACAGAGAGGGAGAGAAACAGCAATGTATGGTTGCCTCTCACATGGCCCTCACTGGGGACCCAGCCCGTAACCCAGGCATGTGCCCTGACAGGGAATCGAACTGGGACCCTCTGGTTCCCAGCCCGCGCTCAATCCACTGAGCTACACCAGCCAGGACTCATTAAGCTTTAAGTTTAAACATGGACTTATCTATTTCATTCAACAATGTATCTTCAGCATCTTAACAACTGTGCTTTTGCATTAACAGTTAATTAATATTTATTGAATAAACGATGGAATACTAATTTTCCTGAATACAGACATTTATTTGAATGGGTCTCAATTTCACATACATGGTATATAGTCTCTTATATAGATCCCTTATGTCTAAGTTAGCATGAAATCAGCAATACAATTTTTCTTTCCACTACAAAATCTACAGAATTTAACCTGTGGCATCGTGGTTGAATGGCTTCCTTTGATGTGTACGGACCAAAGAGGGTAAGGCCTAACCTTCCCATTTAAGACCACCAAACAGCTACTTACTTTGGCTTTCTGGAAAAATAAACGAAAACATCCTCTTGGATCCACATTACAGTTTTTGGCCATTTCCATAATAAACTGCATTACAACAGCTTGATGTGCTATTTGTTCCATTAGAGCCCCTTTCTGAAAATAAATAGATTAAAATGACAACAGATACCTCTGGAGACACTTTAAAAAGCTTATAGGATTTGGGAACAAGAGAGATGGGGGCACAGGGAAGGCACATTAGAAAAAAAGTTTCCATGTGCTAACTAAAATAACTAAGAAACATTCCCACAGAAAACTCACGTAGATCTGAAAACAAAATTGTAACCCCATTTAATGACCTCCTGCTTTCATTTAATATAAAAAAAAGTATATCAGAAAACTGAGGTTCCCAGAAATTTGAGGTTCACACGATACCTGTTCAGCTTCTAGATGAAAACACCATAAAATAAGATATTTGGCAGTTTCTTCACATACAAGGTATGGATGGTCAGACAAAAATCTCTGACTATCATCCCATCGACTCAACATACCTGTAAAAAAGAATTAAAGCATGAACATCAAGTACTTTCTTTTTGTAAGGGAAGAAATGGTATTTTAAAATGATTCTCTTTAAAGACGACTCATATTACCACAGCAATATGTTATGGTAAAAAAGCAAATAAAGAAGGATAAAATTCTTTTTAAGCAAAATGCATTATATTTAAATAGCTTCTAAAATTCACAAAAAGTTTTATTTCAGATAATTAGGCTTAAGTAGAGTGATTGACTTAAAGCCAAAACTACTGCACCTGGAGAATGCCTGAAGTCCAAGGCAAATTGAGATAGCTGGTCATCTTAGTGAATACAAATTTTAAAAATTTATTTATTTATTTTTAGAGAGAGAGGAAGGGAGGGAGAAAGAGAGGAAGAGAAATATTCATGTTTGTGAGAGATACATCGATCGGTTGCCTCTTGCACACCCCCAACCAGGGTCCTGGCCTACAACCCAGGTATGTGCCCTGACTGGGAATCGAACCAGAGACCTTTCAGTTCATAGGCTGTTACTCAATCCACTTAGCCACACCAGCCAGGGGAATACAGATTTTAAGAAACTAAAAATTATTTAGTCATAGAACGCAGTATTTTCTATTACAAAGCTGCAAAAGACAACAAAATCTTGAGAAACTACACTTAGCAAACAAAGATTTAGAAGGTTCAGAAAAGTTACATTGTAATTTATTAAAATATGTCTAAGATGATATAGCAAAATGTTGACAGCATGGGAAACCAATCCAGTCAGTGTTATAAAAACCATATACTTTAACCATTTTAATCACATTAACCATTTAGTCATGATGACTGCTTACATACACTGAAAACAAAATCTTTTAAAAATTAGTTAAGACCTGACTAGTGTGGCTCAGTGGGTTGGGCATCATCCCACAAACCAAAAGTTTATAGGTTCAATTCCCAGTCAGGGCACATTACTGGGTTGTGGGCCAAGTGCCCAGTTGGGGGCGTGTAAGAGGCAACTGATCAATGTTTCTCTCACACATCAATATTTGAATCCCTCTCTTCCTCCCTCCCTTCCCCTCTCTCTAAAGATAAATAAAATCTTTTTAAAATAAATAAAAATTAGTCAAACAGCTGTTACTTTGCTTCAAAAATCAAACTAATCTAAATGTTATTTAAGATGTGTCTTCATTTTTATCCCAATTAGTAAGAAACTTAGTAAAAAAGTCAATACCACCCAAGTGATCATGGAACCAGCAAGTGTTGAGCTTTTATTTAACTTTGTCCAGTCAGCTTTACACTTGAATAAATTAAGTATACACTGTTGGCTTTAGGGACTTCAGACTCATTCAAGGACCTCTAGATGTTATTGAATCATCATGAAAATTTTATAAGGCCATTTCAATAGTTTGGCAGTAAATCTTTCCTCTAGACACAAAACGAACTTCTATACATTAAAGTTCCACATTAGAACACAAGAAAGAACAAAACTGAGGACGTATGTCTTCCTAAGAAATACATCTTTAACAACACGGAATCAATCAAAAAGTGATAAACTTTTTCCCCTCATTTAAAAATAAAAACGGGAAAAAGCATTTTAGCATTTTCTTGTGAAAAGTTTTACAAGCTTTATAAAGTTATTTCCCCAACACTTCGGAAACAGTGATTAGGTCATTTTAAATTCTGAGAAGGAGATGATTATGGAAGTTACTCGAAACTACTTCTCAGGTTATAACTGCTTCTCCTGCTTACTTCTCCACGGCAGCACTGGGACTCAATGAGGCACCAAAATCTTACCCATTTTGGTTTCTTATGCAGGAAATCTAATATGAAAGGGTTAGTGACACTTGTAGGGGCCGTGAGGAAGAGTCCCATTAAATGTTAAATTTTAACTATTTGATACCTGAGACAATTAACATGAGGTTGACCTTTATCTAAGGAATACTTGCCATGATTTGATTTAAAAAATGCATACTAAATTAGCCCTGGCTGGGTGGGTCAGTTGGTTGGAGCCTCATCCCATGCACCAAAAGGCTGAGGATTCACTCTCTAGTCAGGACACATACCTAGGTTGTAGGTTTGATCCCTGGTCAGGCCGCGTACAAGAGACAACTAGACAACTGATGTTTCTTTCTCTCTCTCATTGATGTTTCTCTCTCTCTCCCCCTCCACCCCCCCCTCCAAATCAACAAAAATATCCGTGGGTGAGGATTAAAAAAAAAAGGTATACCAAATTATCAAATTGAGAAGTTAGGTTACAAGTATTCCATACAGACCTTTGTAAGAAGAATGTGGAATTTTATGAACAAATGTATCAATGGAATCAATAACTTAGTAGAACTGAACATACCTGAAAGTGCTAATGTTATTTTGGAATTTGTAAACAAACTTAAAACCAATGGAGAGTAACACAAACTAGCATGATGGCTGAGAAAACAGAATCTAAGGTTAATCTGCCTAGGTTCAAATACTGGCCATTTACTACACCTTGGACAAGCTCCTTTATACTTCTATATCTCCATTTTCTTACATGGAAAATAGGATTAAAAGTAGTCTCTAAATCACAGGATTTTTGTGAGGATTAAGTGAGTCGATACACATACAGCACTTAAAACTGCATCTGAGAGTAAACACTTTATAAATGTTAGGTATTATTCACACAACATAAACAATTCATTCACTCAAATATTAAGCTTCTCCTTTAAGGATAATATAGTCATTTAAAGTAGCCAATATCTCTGAATGCTGAAAAACCTTGCTTTGATAAATTAAAAATAATTAATTTCACCTATAAGTTTACCTGGTGACCATCTAAATCCAAATCCATTCATCAGCTTTCAATATTCCACCTGATTCCTAACAGGGCCCCCAAATACACAACCTTAATGATTTCCCTTTCCTTTTTTTGTATTATACTTATAATAAAAATGATAGATTTTAATCCTTTAAATTATACTCATCTTAATTTCTTTGTGCTACAAATCTCCCAACTAGGTTGTGAATTTAATGAGAGATATGTGACCTTTTTTAATATACTTATTGAGCCCCAAATTTCCTTTATTCCCAATCACCTACCACCAGATAATTATTTCTGCCTATATGCCTGTGCATAAATTCATCTTATTTGAAACCAAACCCATTCTTCTTTCCCGGACATCTACAGTGCTTCCTAGGCTCTGTTACCCAATCAAGCATTCTAGAAATTCCACTGACATTTCCATTCCTTCTACATCAAACTGATCAGTAAATCTTGCAGTTATACTATTATAATCTGTTAATACGCTGAATCATATTAATCAGAAGGAAGAAACAAGAATTCAAAAAAATGAGGTGAGGCTTAGGAACATCTTTAAATGTTCCAACATCCAAATCATAAGGGGGCCAGAAGGAGAAGAACAGCAGCAAGACATTGAAAACTTATTTGAAAAAATAATGAAGGAGAGCTTCCCCAATCTGGCAAAGGAAATAGACTTCCAGGATGTCCAGGAAGCTCAGAGTCCCAAAGAAGGTGGACCCAAGGAAGCACACACCAAGGCATATCATAATTACGTTTTCCAGGATTAAACATAAGGAGAGAATCTTAAAAGCAGCAAGAGAAAAGGAGTTACCTACAAAGGAGTGCCCATAAGACTGTCAGCTGATTTCTCAAAAGAAACCTTACAGGCAAGAAGGGGCTGGAAAGAAGTATTCATAGTCATGAAAGGGAAGAACCTACATCCAAGATTATTCTAGCCAACAAAGCCATCATTTAGAATGGAAGGGCAGATAAAGTGCTTCCCAGGTAAGGTCAAGTTAAAGTAATTCATCATCACCAAGCCCTTATTATATGAAATGTTAAAGGGACTTACCTAAGAAAAAGAAGATGATCAAAACTATGAACAGTAAAATGACAATAAACTCACAACTATCAACAACTGAACCTAAAAAAAAGAAGCTGGTGTAGCTCACTGGATTGAGTGCAGGCCTGTGAACCAAAGGGTCACCAGTTCAATTCCCAGTCAGGGCACACGCCTGGGTTGCAGGCCAGGTCCCCAGTAGGGGAGTGCAAGAGGCAACCACATACTGATGTTTCATTCTCTCTTTTTCTCCTTCCCTTCCCCTCTCTCTAAAAATAAATAAATACAATCTTTGAAATGAAATAAAACAAAAACGAACTAAGCAAACAACTAGAACAGGAATAAAATCACAGAAATAGAGATCACATGGAGGGTTATCAGCAGGGAGGCTTGGGGGAGAATGAGGAAAAGGTACAGGGTATAAGAAGCATAAATGGTAGGTACAAAACAGACAGGGGGAGGTAAGGCATTAACATGGAAAATGGAGAAGCCAAAGAACTTACATGTATGACCCACAGACATGAACTAAGGTTGGGGGATGCTGGTGGGAGGGGAGTGCAGGGCAGAGGGGAATAAAGGGGAGAAAAAATGGGACAACTGTAATAGCATAATCAATAAAATATATTTTAAAAAATTGAAAGAATCAACCAATGAATGCATAAATAAGTGGAAAACAATCTGAATCTCTCCTTCTCTCCCTTCCTTCCTCCCTCCCTTTAAAACCAATCAATAAAACTTTTTTTAAAAAGGGGGAAAAATCTGAAGTATTTTCTATTGTCATGACGTAGCTGAGGACCAATGAAATTCTAAATACTTTGTGTGGGGGGGGGAATGCCAATAGAAAAAAGATCTTAAAATACCATTTAAAAACTTATTAACATACTATAAATAAAAACTATATTTACTAAATTAACATATTATATACTTGAAATAAAAAAATATGCCTTGAACCTTACTTAACTCCTAACCCTCCCTAGCTACATTTTCACTCCAGCAGTATCCCTCTGCTTACAAATCTTGGAATACAGCATGCTGCTTCCCACCTCTGCCTTAGCACACGCTGTTGCTTTGCCTTCCTAGCCTACATGGAGAACTCCTACGTGTTCCTCACAACCCAGTTCCAGTGTTACTTCCCCTGGGAAGCCTTCACTTACATTAATCCCTATGTCATCACTTTTTCCCTACAGAGAAAACTATTTTTCAGTTCTTTCTGTAAATATTTCTATTACTACATTTATCTGAATAACAGTACAAGGATCTGCATGAATTATATAGCATCATACCAAAACATGGGGAAAAAAATGAATGCTATTCCTATGACTATATGACAACCAGATAGCAAGGAAGCAAAAAGGAAAAAAGGCAAAGCAAAGACTCGTTGGGAAATGAAAAGAGGCTGTAGGGTGACTAAAAACTGTATGCCAGAGGGTAGTATATAACAAGAGATTACATCTGCTGCTCTGCACAATTTGGTTTACTTTGTCAGTACATTTCTGTTATGACTGCACCCTCCACAACATGTCTAAAACAAGAGTTGTACAACTGTTCCGAAGTAGTTTATCACTTACCTTCTTTTTGGTTTCCTTTTTATAAGTCCACTTTTTTGTACACATATTTATATCAAATGTTACAGAAGGCAGAAATTCAAAAGTAGGCTTACCAAAATGTCTGATTTTTTGCTCATATTTCTGCATAAATGATTCTGATTTATCTTCATCTTCTGCTTCTTTTCCTTTATCTTGATTAATAAAACTCTAAAAAAATTTAAATTAAAATCAGATTTTATATTCTAATTGACTTCTTTCTCAGACACTGAATGTGTAGCAATCCTTCCTACAGACACTATAAAAAGGTGATATAGTATTATACTGATATTATATCATTAAATTCATCTGTTAAACTCTATTAAACTATTAAAATGTATTTGTACTGAAGTTTACTTAGTTTTATTTAAAATGATAGACGTGTGGAAAATTATAGAACTACTTTAGAAATTGTACAGAAAAACAAATGAACCAACCTTTTTGTTAAAAAAATTGCCCTTTTATATTATTCGTGTCAAGTATTTGCAACTCTAGACCAGCGACTTTCAACCTTTCTCATCTCATGGCGCACATAAACTCATTATTAAAATTCTGCAGCACACCAAAAAAATACATTATGTTTTTTGCCAATCTCACCAAAAATAAATAAATAAATAAATACGGTATAATTTTGATAGATTCACACACACACAAAAAAAAGTAATTACCTACCCTATTTGCTTCAAAGTGACTTTTTAAAAAATCAAGTGTCTACAGCCTGCCAGGTGGCTCAGCTGGCTGGAGCACAGTCCCGGTGCACCAAGGCTGCAGGTCTGATCCCCAGTCAGGGCACACACAAGAATCAATCAATGAATGCATAAAGAAGTGGAACAACAAAATCGAGGTTTCTCTCCCTCTCTCCCCCTGCCCCCACTCTCTAAAAATCAATACATAAAAATAAAATGAAATAAAAAATAAAGGTTTAAAAAAAAACCAGGTGCCTATACTTTGTATATAAGGATTTTTGGTACCAAGAATTAATCAATTGGAAGCAACCTGGTTATGCAATGTGACCAATAAGATGCAACTCTATTGTATGACCCATATATTTATGGTTCAGGACAGGGCACTCACATCAAATAGCTACTGTTGTTTCGGTTGCTGTCGTTTTTTAATTTGACAATCTAAGGGAAAAGAGGTCAGTGCTTTGACTAAACAGTCAGGTACCGCATGTTTTAAAACTTCCTGCAGCTCACCGGTTGAAAATCTCTGCTCTAGGCTAATCTTTGGCGATCTTGCTGGATATAAACTCAAAAATTCAAAGCATATAAAGAATAAAGTGTATTTACTATAAATTCTTTGACAAGACATAAACCTAAAATAGACCTTTGTCTTAAAGTTTTCTTAGGAGAAGCCAAACAGTTTGATTCTGAAATCAATACAAATTTCTATTAAGGAAGTGCTTATTTTTTATTAAACAAGTCATAAAACAGACCAAGATGACGTTTGTACTTGGCCAAAAAAAATGGCAGAACAATTTCTCAGAAAATTCTGTGGTCACATTTAAACCGTGGGACCATCACTGCCAAATATGAAAATTGCAAACTTAAATAAAAAAGCATACAGCTTATATATTTCAAAATAAACATATTTTTTAAAAAATATATTCTGCTATCTGGACCAGCACTGTCCAGTAGAAATATAATCCAAGTCACAAATATAATTTAAAGTTTTCTATTAACCACATTAAAAAGCATAAAGAAATGCATAAATTGATAACATCAATTTAATCCAACATATCACTTGAACATGTAAGCAATACAAAAAATTTATCAGTGAAATACTTCATTTTTTTTGGTACTAAGTCATCAGAATCTGATGTGTATTCTACACTTACAGCACATCTCAATCTGGACTAGCAACAGTTCGAGGTCTCAAAGCACATGTGGCTAGTGGCTATCGAGTTGGACAGTGCAGATCGAGACTAGAGCTCTCAACCTCAAGCTCCCAGATAAAACCAATGTACGATTCTGAGCAAATGACTGGAACATAGAGATAGCCTGAACTAATGTGCAGTATAAATATAGGCCTTGTTAGAACCTAAGTTTAAAAAACAATTAAAAACAGACAAATGAAAATACATTCTTTGTGACCACTATGTTAAAAAACATTGACTTTATAACAAAGACGCATTGTTTTGACTGTTCTTTCTCGAAGAAGAAAATTATTTTGAATAGTTTTAGGGTACAAATGCCTATCAGAAATAAAATAATACTTAAGAAGACATAGCCCTTAGAACAATATATACTGAAATGGTGAAACATTCAGATAAAAGTGATCCTGTTGTGGGGGAGGAAAAATACATAAATATAAATTGGTACAAGCACAGAAAAAGTCTAGAAAGATATGACTCACTGTTAACAGTGGTTATCTCTGGGAAATGGAACTGGTAGTGAAGGAAGGCCTTCAGTTTTATTTTACATATTTATGCATCTTGTTTTTACAATAAACATGTTGTACTCTTATAATTTTTTGTTAATTAAAGGATAAAGCACTGATAAGGCCAGTGGTATCATTTACCTATGTATATTATTTATTGCTGTAGCAGACCAGAGCTGGTCTACAGGAAGGAAATTAAGAGTTCTTAAAAGGGTGGGTTTGAGAGAGAATACCAGAACATAAACAAGTAGCCATAGACTGAGAAGTCTGCAGAATAGTGATAGTTAAAGATAAAGTGAAGGTACCCTGGCTGGTATAGTTCAGTGGATTGATCATGGGCCTTCGAATCAAAGGGTCACCAGTTCGATTCCCAGTCAGGCCACAGGCCTAGGTTGCAGGCCAGGTCCCCAGCAGGGGACACAAAAGAGGCAACCACACATTGATGTTTCTCTCCCTCCCTTCCCTTCTTTGTAGAAATAAATAAATAAAATCTTTATTTTTTTTGCTGCCCCACCCTCCCCAATATAAATAAAATCTTAACAAACAAAAAAAAGATAAAGTGAATGTAGACTTAGACAAGAATGAGCAGTCTATCCCGAAAGCACAAACAGAAAGAAGTACTACTTTATGCGTTGAAAATGACTGAAATTCATTGCCTATCTCTACTTCAGATGTAAAAGTCAAAGAATAAGGCCTAGAGAATCCAGTTAAGAAACAGAACTACTAACTTGGCATAAGTACCACACTAGTCCTTTCACTAACAATGCTTGTAATACCAAGTCTAGACTACTACTACATGAGGTTTACTAAATACATACTGGTAAATAAATAACAGTGTAAGACTTTATTTAGTAAATCCAATAACTATATATTAGCATTAAAAAACTTAACAGCAAGCTGATAACACAGCAACATTAGAAAGCGCTTGTAAAATCTTAGCTTTACCATGTGACAGGCCCCATGTGACTTGCTTTTAAGATACCACCTTATTTAGTCTTAATACCCACCCTATAAAGTTGAGGAAAGCTGAGGCTTAAAAATGTTAAATGACTTGTCCAAGGTCACAACTAGCACGTGACAAAGCTAAGTTTTGAGGCAGTCTGATTCCAGAGCCCACACTTATATTCAGTATGCTATGCTGCAGCCATACATTTGTATTAAGAACTACCCATATTAGACACGATTGGGGACACAGGTTTCTGTAACAAGCACTCTTCATAAACTGTCAAAAATGAATTGTTTACAGAATTCTGTTGCTTTGCTACCAAATATGCACAACAGTTTATACAAACACTTTGGTTTTTTCTCCTTTCACTATTGTGCAAAAAAAGGTCATACCTTATTAAAAACATCCTTGCTAATGGCATCCACGTTCCACAGACACATTCTCTCTCTTTGTACCAGAGCCTCTTCTTTCTGCCGCCATTCCTCCTCACGCTGCTTCAGTTCTGATACTGCTGTTTGTGCTTTGGCATGTTCTTGATCCAAGGACTCAGAGTTATGCAGTGCTAAACTACCGAGTTTCTGCTGAGCTTCAGCGAGATTCCATTTGCACGCCACAGAGCTCTTCACAAACTCTTTCTGCTTTTGGCAAGCCATTTCAATTCCATGGCTATACATCTGGATGAAAAATATATTTGTAAGAAATGAAGATGGCATTGGGTATGTTTATGCAGCACAGTTCGATTTCTTTCAGTCAAGGATTACTATACAATGTTTTTCATGCATAAGTATGCCATGTTCTGTGTATGAAGTTATATTTTATTTCATAGGCCTTGTTTCATCAACTAGACTCGAAATTTTTTGTTAATCTGTGTCCCTCCCCCAACAACTAACAGCAACATAAAGCCTGGAAACTAACACAGTGTCCTGAATATAGCCGATGTTCAACAAACATTTGATTTATACTCTTTATAACATGAAACAGGAGAATGAGAAAACAAAAGCTTAAAATCTAATTTATCACCTTATCACTCAACATGCTGAAAACCAGACCTTTAGAATTTTGCTCTGCAAGTTATTCATTGCAACGAAGCTTTTATTTAAAGCAATAATTAATTTCTATTTTCTTGATTTCTATTTTCTTTCTCTATTATTCTAATCCTTGGCAATCTGATAAGTTATTACTGGCAATTTCTATTTATAACTGACTAAATCAAATAGATATCCTTTAACCTTAATCAAAACAGGTAAAGTTATTAAAAAAAGAAAAGCCTACTGGTCCACCCTGGTGATTCTGTTCCACTCAGAAGCAGTAGTCATTAGCTTTAATATTACTGAACCCACTATATGTGATGGGTGCCTTATATACCTCACCTATATAAAAATGAAAGTTGAAGGCACATTCTTTATGATTTCTTAGCCAAAATGTAGATCAATTTCAAACTAAAAATTCAGAAGAATTTTACTTCAGCCTGTTCCCCTATGTGCATCACTATTCATGCCCTTAATTATATAAACACCCCCTTTATCATCTCAAGCCATTCTCTACCCTGTTAGACTTGGAGTGCTCTCCACAAACCAAATCTAATCTCACTCATTCTTAGTGTCTCGGGATAAAGTGCAAACTGTGTGACATGGCACTCTCTCTCATGATCTCATTCCGTATCATCTCTCTGGACTCAGTTTCAGTTACTCTTCTATGTGTTTGCTTATTCTTTCCATCTACCCCTTCCATGTGGCACCCCCTCCCCTCACTACACTCCTATCTCCGTTCCAGATTCTGGCATCACATTCCTAAGTTATCTCGTCTCCCTTTCGTCTCCATCCAAGTTATGCATACTTCTACAGTGGTGTTTTCACACAATATTGTGCTTATTTGTTCACTCAACTCTCAGCTTGTTTAGAGCTAGAGTTCAAGAAATCTTAGATGAATAAGTGATTCTCCATGTCACAGATCAGGCTAGTGGTGGTAAAGAATTCTGAGGCAAGTAGCGTGCAAGGCCCCTACTTCTCAGATGAGCCTTCAGGCAAACTTAGATTTCCACTGGGGCAAATGTGAACACTGCTGTTTTTCAGAGGTTTTAGTTAATCATTAGGCAGGTTTGGAGCTCAGGCACCACATGGCTATAACTAAGTGCTTATTTTTATTTTGTGCTAATCCTAAAATAGAATCAAGACTAAATGTAGAATAGCTGTGTTTTAAGAAGTGGCCAGAAAGAGGAGAAAAATTAAGCAATAAAATTTACAGTGTAAGAAAAGACTAAGATATACTAAGAAAGAAGATATGTAGAAATGGATCTTGCATTTTCAAATTGTGGGGAAGCAAATTCTCCAGTTGTTTCTTCTTTTTTTTATTTCAATAAGATTTTATTTGAGCAAAAGTGATGACATATACTGGGGAGCAAGAACTAAAATGCTTTTTAAAAGTCATTTTTAAACACTTAAATCTTATCTCCAAATTCTAAAGATGGTTTATGTTTAAACCCTTCTCTACAGACTACAAGGACATTGGGCCATTTGACCAAACTATGCAACATGTACTGAGATGATTAAATAAAAAGTCGTATTTTATCTGAAAATACTGAGATTTTAAATGGACATTAAATATAATTTTAATGAACATAAATCCGAAAAATAAACTGTTAATACCTTAAGGTGTACTTATGTAACTTTATCTCTAAATTTACATTCATTGGATCTCAGAATTTGCCATCACATATGACGTGAAGAAGTCTAGATTCCCCATACTCGGTACAATTAAACCAAAGCTATTTTAATAAACATTGTAAACTATTTACAAATCAAATTAAACATTTTATTCCTTCCAAATATTCCAACCCAATACTTAAGTCCTAAAGCCAGTAAGACAAATAAGTAGGTTATAAACATATGAACTAATTTAGGATTAGTAATCACTTTACAAATTTTAACACCATTCAATTTCAGCCAAATTCAGTTTTACATTACATCACAGAATGGGCATTGCAGTGGGGGGAGGGGGACAGTAAGTGTCAGAAGAGGGTTCTAGTTTTAATTTCGCCACTCACTACCTACATGGTCTAGGGGAAAACACTTTTAATGAAGGAGATAAGCCTATTTACTTCTAAAATCCCTTTAAGCTACATAAGCTTATAATTCCAAGTGTATGAGTAAAAGTTAATATAGAAATCTTTTAAAAATTGAGATTCTTTTAGGTTACTCTTGTGATTCAACCACAATGCACTGAAATTCTTCTAGCCTCTCCATATGCCTTCAAAATTGATGATGGCAGCTGCTGTTCATTTTTTCCCTCTAACACATTATGTGGTTATGTAACACACTTTGTAGACAAAGATGACACCAGTGATACATAATTAGTGGGTGAGTACTAACCTATCAACTCTCACTCTGTCCTCCTAAAAAACGGCTTGCACTTTCCCAGTGACTGGCTGGCCGAAGTACAGCCTGTGTTATGAAACAGCATTTTTCTTTGTGTGAAGTCAACCCCCTGAGCTGGGCACTGGATCAATGACCCTACACTTATTGACAAACAATTTAAATTGCTCATTCATTAACGGCTTGCAGGATGAGTGTAGAGAAAAACTGTATTAATTCGGTTAAGCTCTTAGGGATGCTATTTTGTTTGAAACCTAGAAAGCAGACACAGATAATCCTTTTCATTGAACATGTGTTTAGTATACGATCCTGAAATATACTTTCAAAACACACTCAGGTTAGGAGAAAAACCAGGAAAAGGTGATGGGTATGGAAGCACCCTAAGATAGGATCCAGAAAAATCTTAAACGGTACATCGCGTTGAGATAAGTTTCAGAGGAAGGTATGCTGGGGTGAAAACCACAAGTAGCATCAGGAATCTCAGAAGAAGTCTGAAGGAAAATGCAAACGTGTACCTACGTGTTTTTACTGGAGAATTATGTGAAGCAAAACTAAAAACAACTGTAAGGGGTAAAATGGTCACGCGAATGGGAGAGATTTACGCCAGTATCAAAGGCGAGATTTAAAGGATTTGTTCAGATGTCAAGTCAGTCAAATTGGATCAGAAACCTTTAAAGGTCAGGAGCTCAGTGAATTGTTGAAATACCACCATTTACTATTCCTAGTGACCAACTATTCACATATATTATCTTCAACACAATAAAATGCTCGGATAAAACCACGCACAAGAAGACAAAAGGTCAATGTTACAGCATGAGCGGCCCCCAATCTAGGTGCTGTCAGGACGGGGTGGGGGGAGGAACGTCTCCCAAGGGTGAAGAAGCCAAGGTGAAAAGGTGTACATAGAAGTGCAGATTAGAAATGTATGGCCAGCACCTCTTCGAAGCCCTTATATTATAAGGCTTAGAAGATGTTACAATAGCGGTGGGATGGCATCAGGCCCTTGGCCCCCGCGAGTGAGGTGGGGGCGCAGAACAGGGCACAGAAGAGGGAGAGACAAGGGACTCTGGGATCCTGACGACGGCACCTCCCCTTCCGCCCGTAGAAAGGGGACTCCCCCACCCCCACCTCTCACCTGGGCATCGCCGCCGGGCAGTTGCGGGCAGCGGGGAGAACTGGGAGACATGTCCAAGTCACTCTCTTCCTCAGCCTCACCCTCTGCTCGAGGGACGCTCCAAGGTCCTGGAGGCGGCCACGGCTGCTCCATGTCCGGCTGCCCCAAGCCCTACAACCCCCACTGTCAGCGGACTTGGCGTGAGTGAAACCTGCTGCGCCGTGCCAGCCGCCCCAGCCGGCCGGCGCCGTTACCCAGAATCCCTCTGCTGGCCGCGACGTCGGCGCACACCCCACGTGAGGATGGGCTCGGCCACCAGCGGACGGCGGCGGAAGAAGACAACGCGACTGGGAACGTCACTTCCGGCTTGGAGGGCTTGGGTGTGGGAGGTGCATCCTGCACTTTCCGTGTAGTGGCTGGAACTGGAGCCCTGTATTTTTAAAACTGGGTTCTCTGAGGGCTTCCAGCTTTGCTGATTTACGCGTAATGGTGCTGCGGGTATTGTAGTAGTAAATACTTGTTATCTAGTGCTCCTTGTGCTGTAAACAGTGACTCCTTGTGTCCCTGGTGGTCCTCAGACCAAGAGTCGTCCACTTTTTAAAAAATTGCCACTCATCGTTATGCATTGATATGAAAACCACTATTTCTTAAGTGGAGTAGGGATAGAATTTTGAAGAGCAGAGCCAATTTTCCTCTTATTTCCAGTTACAAGCAGCAAGTACTGCTCTGCAAAACTTACCTACGAGTAAGAAGATAAAGTATTGGACCAAGCACTGCTTTAAGAAATTAAGACGAATACCATATGATCTCACCTTTAACTGGAACCTAATCAACAAAACAAACAAGCAAGCAAAATATAACCAAAGAAATTGAAATTATGAACAAACTGACAGTAAGGTGGGGGCGGGCTGGGGGGGATTAAAACGTATACCAGTAATAGTGAACCTTCAGGGAAGTCTTCCTGTATATCTTGTTTAATCCTATGTATTTGTTCTCTCTATAGACCCAACATGCCCAAGGTCTCACACATTAAGGGGAAAAACTAGGATTAGCTCGGAGTTTGACCTCAAAATGTGCACATTTAGCAATCAGGCGTTTCTGCCCTACTCATAATTAGAGACTCAGAAAAATGAGATGCCATTTTATCAGTCTATTAGATCAAACTGTTGAGGTTATTTAACACGGAGTGTTGACAAGATGTGAGGAAATACTACTAGAGAAAATACCGCTTGTGTAACCTTTTGGGGATGGGCAATTTGACAATATCGGAAGATATTGCTTTGATTCAACCATTTCAACCATTTCACTACCAGGAAATTATCCAGCAGTTATTTTTGCACCAATGTGCAATTACTTATCTACAAAGATATTTACTGTAGCAACTTTTTTTTGTGGCAAGAAGAAAATTCAAAATAATCTAAGTGCCCATCTATAGAGTAATTTAAATTGTGGTCTGTTAATACAATAAGATATTATCAGTCCTTTTTTAAAAAATATTTTTTACTGATTGTGCTATTACAGTTGTCCCATTTTTTCCTCCCCTTTATTCCCTTCTGCCCTGCCCTCCCCGTCCCACCAGCATTCCACCCACCCTTCGGTTCCTGTCCATGGGTTGTACGTATAAGTTCTTTGGCTTCTCCATTTCCCATACTATTCTTAACCTCCCCCTGTTTATTTTCTACCTATGATTTATGCTTCTTATTCCCTGTACCTTTTCCCCATTCTCCTCTTACCCCTCCCCACTGATAACCCTCCATGTGCTCTCCATTTCTGTGATTCTGTTCCTGTTCTAGTTGTTTGCTTAGTTTGTTTCAGTTTTTTGTTTTTTTTAGCTTCAGTTGCTGATAGTTTGTTGTGATTTTACTGTTCATTGTTTTGATCATCATTTTTTTCTTAGATAAGTCCCTTTAATAATAAGGGCTTGATGATGATAAACTTCTTTATCTTGACCTTACCTGGGAAGCACTTTATCTGCGCTTCCATTCTGAATGGTAGTTTTGCTGGATAGAGTAATCTTGGTTATAAGTCCTTGCCTTTCATAACTTGGAATACTCCTCTCCAACCCCTTCTTGCCTGTAATGTTTCTTTTGAGAAATCTGCTGACAGTCTTATGGGAACTCCTTTGTAGATAACTCCTTTTCTCTTAGTGCTTTTAAGATTCTCTCCTTATATTTAATCCTGGAAAACGTAATTATGATGTGCCTTGGTGTGTGTTTCCTTGGGTCCAACTTCTTTGGGACTCTGAGCTTCCTGGACATCCTGGAAGTCTATTTCCTTTGCCAGATTGGGGAAGCTCTCTTTCATTATTTTTTCAAATAAGTTTTCAATTTCTTGCTGTTGTTCTTCTCCTTCTGGCCCCCCTATGATTTGGATGTTGGAACGTTTAAGTTGTCCTGGAGGTTCCTAAGCCTCTCCTCATTTTTTTGATTTCTTGTTTCTTCATTCTGTTCTGGTTAAATGTTTCTTTCTTCATTCTGCTCCAAACTGTTGATTTGAATCCCAGTTTCCTTCCCTTCACTGTTGGTTCCCTGTACATTTTCCTTTATTTCACTTTGCCTAGCCTTCACTTTTTCCTCTATTTTGCCATCATACTCAATTATTTCTATGAGCATCCTGATTACCAGTGTTTTGAACTGTGCATCTGATAGGTTGGCTATCTCTTCATTGCTTAGTTGTATTTTTTCTGGAGCTTTGATCTGTTCTTTCATTTGGGCCACATTTTTTTGGTGTTAATCGCAATGTGCCTGTTAAGTTGTAAGGGGCAGAGCCTTAGATTTTTGTCAGGGCAGAGCAACCCGTGTTGTTGCTTTGCTGCATTGTGGTGCTGTATGTGGGGGAGGGGTCTGAAAGGGAACAGTGCCGCTTACTTGGCTCTCGCCCAGCTTTCAGTCACTTCCCCCACTTCCCACAAGCAACTTGGGCCCTTCTGGTGCTGATTCCTGGATGTGTCGGCTTGTGTACATTTAGGACTCTGTAGGTCTCTCCAACAAACTCCCCTGTGACGCTGGGAGTTTCTCCCGCTGCCACAATTCCACAGGTTTTTACAGCCAGAGGTTTTGAGGCTTTATTTCCTCACACTGAAATCCTGGGTTGTGCAGTCTCTCTCACTCCCCAGTTGTTCCTCCTGGTTTATTTGCACACAAATGTGGGACCACCTTGTCTGCCAGCCGCCACCTTGCCCACTCAGTCCTCTAGTTGCCACCTTGCCACAGGTCCTCTTCATTCAGCTGCCCGTCTCTGCCCCTCCTACTGGTCTGGACGAATGTTTCTTCTTTAACTCCTTGGTTGTCAGACTTCCATACAGTCCAATTTTCTGGCAGTTCTGGTGGTTTTTGTTTTTAAATTTGTTGGTGTCCTTCTTTTGGTTGTTCAAGGAGGCAAAGTGTATCTACCTACTTCTCCACCTTGGTTGGACAGTCTTTAAAAAAGAGTAAAATAGATGTAAATATGCTGACATAGAAATATCTCCAAAATGTGTTGAGTTAAAAAAAAAAGCAAGTTGAAAAATTAGTTACGTGTGTGTGCATATCTATGGAGGAAAAGAATGATCCCATTTGTGTAAAAACTGTGTGTGTGTGTGTACAAGTACATGTGTACAGAAACATCCTGGAGAATAAACAAGAATTGTTAATGAATCCCCCTGGTGGGTAAGGCAAGGAGGAACGTTTCTGAGCATCTTTACTTGCCATTCTTAGCTTTCCTGTGTTATGTTGTTTGAGTATTTTCCAATGAGTATCTGTTATATCTTGATAATTTATTACAAATAAAAGTTGAGAAGCACTGTGTCTAAACCTTTTAGTTTAGCAGTGAAAGCCAATGGAGAAAATATGCCAGCAGCTAAAGCACAAAGGGGGAGGAAGCAAAACAGCTGTATTCACTTGTAGCTTTCATTTAAAGTAATAGAAGTTATTTCAAATGCAGTTACTTTGAAAATGTTTCTCAGAAGCTTCCAGCGATTTTCCTGTGTATATCATTCCCCAGAAATAATTAGGATTCATTCCCTGAAACTAGATGCTTTACCAGCCAAGCACAACTTGGGTTCCATTTAGCAAGGAAGAAGAGCTTGTGGGTGTTAGGTACTCAGTCACGGTGTCTGCCATACCTGTTCACATTCCGGGGAGATCTAGTGCCAGCCTAATTCTTGAGTGTCATCTCTTAACCTCCTCTGCCTCTGTCCTGGTCCCTCTCGGTATGCTCAGTGGCCTCCTTTCAGTTCCTCCAACATACCAGTTTTTTTCTGACCCACGGTCCTTTACATTTGTTGTTCCCTTTGCCTGGTTATCTTTTCTGTTCTTTAAAAGACATGTGAGTAGTCATGCTTTCCTTTTTAGATCTTATTTCAAATCGTCATACCCTTAGAGAAGCTGACCTCTCCACTGGCACTAAATTAGGTTCTTTTTTTTTTTTTTAAAGATTTTATTTATTTATTTTTAGAGAGAGGGAAAGGGAGGGAGACAGAGAGGGAGAGAAACAACAATGTATGGTTGCTCCTCACATGGCCCTCACGGGGACCTGGCCCGCAACCCAGGCATGTGCCCTGACTGGGAATTGAACCGGGACCCTCTGGTTCCCAGCCCGCGCTCAATCCACTGAGCTACACCAGCCAGGCTAAATTAGGTTCTTATTCTCTCTCCGACCTATAACTTTCTATCTCACTCCCTGGGTATTTCCTTCTTAGCATTTATCATATTGTTATTATCTTATGTTCAGTTGTGTTTCTTTTTTTAAAAAGATTTTATTTATTTATTTTTAGAGAGAGGGGAAGGGAGGGAGAAAGGGAGAGAAACATCCATGTGTGGTTGCTTCTTGCAGGCCTCCAACTGGGGACACAGCCTGCAACCCAGGCATGTGTTCCAACTGGGAATTGCACCAGCGACCCTTTGGTTCGCAGAGCCAGCACTCAATCCACTGAGCCACACCAGCCAGGGCTGTTCACTTATGTTTCTTCCTGCACTAGATTTTAAGGTCCACAACAGCATAGATTGCAGATTGTTTCTCACTCACCCTTGTATCTTCATTGTCTAGAACTATCTAGCACATAGTACGTACTCAATAAATATGTGCTGAAAGATGAATAGGGAACTAATTAGTAGAAAAAGGAAAAAATAAAGATATAGCATTAAATAAAGGCAAAAGAAGATAAAAAGGGAATGGGAATAGGTATATTTTGGTCAGAGAAAAAAGGGTGGGTATAACAACATAGGAAGTAGCCTTATTTTAGCTATTGATGACTTTGGGGGCTAATCCTATGCCCAGGTAGAGTGAGCACTTTTCACAAACCTTGGAACTAAAGTATACTCTTTTCTACTTCCTTATATTGGATAATAAATAAAATTCCTTGGAAATTGCTTTGGATCATAATTAGCCTAGTACTCCCATGGACATAGAACTAGCCAGCTGAAACTCAAAGGAGCAAACTAGTTTTTTTCTGAACAGAAATGACTTTAAAATGGAAGGGTATAGACTGTGCAGTCCAGAGTGCCCACGGGCAGTCTTTGTAGAAGGGTTTGTATGTATTGATCCTACAAATGCCAGTGAGTCAAAGCAGAAGCTAAAGAGTAACATATATTTGACTCATGAACTTCATAGTAAATTTTGTAGAATACATCCCATGTGTGGGCCCAGATCCCAAATGACTTAAAAGTTGTTCAATTGCAATTTAATTCCTTCCTTGGAAGCATTCCTGATATTTGGGGGAAACTCTAGAGGGGCATTCATACTTTAAGAAATACTACTCAAATTGCCAGCTCCTGTTTTGGACATCCAGGCAGAGACCACTATTCTTATAATACAGTGCTGCTTTTTTTCCTTAAGTGGGTTTCCCTCTGAATTACTTGTAAAGTATTACACACCACAGTAATTTTCTTACCTGCATTTCGGGTAAATAGAGCCATCATATTTTTCTCTTCTTAAACAATTTTTCTTTATTGATTTGAGAGAGAGAGAGAAGCAGACATCGATGTTTTGCTGTTCCAGTTATTGATGCATTCATTGATTAATTCTTATATGTGCCCTGACCAGGGATTGAACCCGCAACCTTGGCATGTCAGGACAATGCTCCAACCAACTGTGCTACCTTGCCAGGGTCATATTTTTCTTTTTAAGTGTATGTAAGACTTCTATTCAAAGGAACTTCACAGTGATGCTACTAAGAATCCTCTTGGTGGGCTATTTTAGGATAGAAGGAGGTCCACATAAGGATATGATTCCCCTTACTTAAGTATATGTTAAAAATTTCAAAATTGTTATCATGAATATTCTTAAATACACAAAAAGTATAGAGTTATAGTAAAATCCATACATCCGTCACCCAGATCAACAATTATGAAGCTATCGCTCCATTTGCTTTATCCATTCCTTCTATTCATTTCCATATTTGAAAGAAAATCTTAAACATTAGATAATTTCTATTATAC
This sequence comes from Micronycteris hirsuta, assembly GCA_004026765.1. Taxonomy (NCBI): domain Eukaryota; kingdom Metazoa; phylum Chordata; class Mammalia; order Chiroptera; family Phyllostomidae; genus Micronycteris; species Micronycteris hirsuta. The sequence continues at coordinate 42,212 of PVJI01004839.1, read as the reverse complement.
AACTAAATATATATCTCTAAACAGTATCAATATTCACCTTATATAAGCACAAGGACATTGTCATACCTATCAAAATTAATCGCTGCCCTGGCTGCTGTGGCTAAGTTGATTAGAGCATTGTCCCATAGACCAAAAGGTCACGGGTTCAATTCCCACTCAGGGCACATGCTTAGGCTGAAGGTTCGGTCTGTAGTTGGGGCACTTAGGAAAGGCAACTGATTGATGTTTCTCTCTCACTTTGATGTTTCTCTCCCTCTTTCCCTCCCCCTCTCTAAAATCAATAAGCATGTCCTCCAGTGAGGATAAAAAAAAAACCTGCTGATGCTTGGACCCCATCACAGGCTAGTCAAAATATAAACTTAAAAAAATTCATTGCTTGGTATTATCTAATACACAAACCATAATCAAATTTCCCTGATGCTCTCACATATTCTATTTAGTTGGTTTGTTTGAATCAGGGTTCCAACAAAGTGGATGTACTACGTTTGGTTGTCAGGTCCCTTAGGTATCTTCTCATCTGGAGCATTTCCCCTCCCCTGCTTCCTTTGTTTTTCAATGTTATTGACTTGTCGTAGACTAATTGGGTCAGTTGTCCTGCAAAATGCCCCACATTCTAGACGTGTTTACTTCCGTGAGGTGTCTCCATCATGTTTTTCTATTCCCCAGATTTCCTTTAAGAGAAGTTAGCTCTAGAGCAGCACTGCTCAGTAGAAGTTTCTGTTATGATGAAAATTCTACTTGCACTGTCCAATACAGTAGCCACTAGCCACGTGTAGCTATTTTTTTTAAACTTTACTTTAAAACTTTGGTTACAGTTTCATTTTGGTAACACGTAGCTATTGAATAAACACTTTAAATGTGACTAATGCGAGTAAATTTTAAATTTAATTTAGTTTTAGGTAATTTAAATTTAATGATATATGTTTATAAATGCATATACATATATGTATATGTGTTTGTGTGTGTTTAATCATGAGATTCCACCTTGTCAGGGAGAGTGGTGTGGGTGGGATATGTAAATCTGTGTCCTATGCTAATACACACATACAGTGGATGACACCCTGGATAAGGGGTATTGTGAGGAAAGAAAAGGACCTAGAAACATTGCTTAGGCAGGTAGGGGAGAATGGACAGCAACAAAGAAATAATGGCCAAAGAGCTGGAGGGAAACTTCCTGGGAGCCAAGCAAGGAGAGTCCTGTTACATCCAGGAGAGGTCAGTTAAGTCTAGGAAGAGCATCGCATGGGACATGGCATCTCTAGGATGTCTATGTTACAGGGTCAGTAATGTGGCAGGGTGCACTTGGATTCAAGCCTGGCAGCTTCGCTTTGGCTGTGTGGCCTTGGGCAAAACGTTTTCTGGCCTCATCCTACAGATTCTCTCTCTGTAAAATAAGGATAATAACATCTTCCTCAAAGAGTTATTACAGGGATAAAACGAATTAGCATATGCAATGTGCCTAGCACTTTGTAGGTTCTCAGTAAAGATTGATTTCTCCCATTATGTCTCTGACCACTTATTTATTCATCGTTTTGACTGTTACTCTCCTTGATGTCTTGCTTTGGTGTTGGTGGTGACTCACTCGTGAGAGTCAGCACAGGTCCATTCCCATATATCATTGTAGTAGTCGGGGTGCCAGCAAGCTGTTATGAGCTGACACATCAGTGCTCTGGATAGTGTAGGGAGCCAAGCATCCAGTTGTGTACCTCTTTTTTTTTTTTTTAAAGATTTTATTTATTTATTTTCAGAGAGAGGAGAAGGGAAGGAGAAAGAGCAATGTATGGTTGCCTCTCACATGGCCCTCACTGGGGACCTGGCCCGCAACCCAGGCATGTGCCCCGACTGGGAATCGAACCGGGACCCTCTGGTTCCCAGCCCGTGCTCAATCCACTGAGCTACACCAGCCGGGCTGTGTACCTCTTCATATATAGACAGAGAACCAAGGATTGGATAAGGACACAATATTTCCTCCTTCATGTCAGTTTATCCCTTCCAGGGAAAAGACCTCCAACTACCAAATGAATACTTACTTTTTGTCTCACGACATCTTTCTTCACTTGCATTTTGCAATTGCATAAATCTCCAATACAAAATATTAGTAATGAATGACTCATCACAAATATTTTTATAGTTGTCAGCACTGGCCCTACCAGATTTTTCTGATTGGATAGAGAAGCAGCCACTCCTTCCTCCCCTCCTTCACTTGTACCTGTTAAATACAGTGAATGGGAAAAAGAAAAAGCAACTTTTCCCCTACCTGTTAGGAACTCTTGCCCTGCCTGCCACCTCTGGCAGTTTTTGCAGTTTAACCCCGGCTTTGGCAACTACAGTAACTATCCATTGGGAGATCATGTAATTCATTGCTTGTCTTAGGTTAACTAAACTCCCAAAAGAGAGACTGACAATTTCTATTGAGGCTTAAGCAGTATACCTAACTTTTGAACGTCTTTAAGAATTACTCTTCTATTTTCAAATAGCACATGTTTAATTTCTTACTGACAGTGGCTATATTTTCCAAACCAAAAATGAGAACATAACATTTCATAAGGAAGAGAGTAGTACCTCTAGGGATAGTAGACTACATTAATTGCAATTGTTACAGAAATTCCAGGGCTTGCGGGTGTGTGTATGGAGGTGGGGGTCGTACAGCTACTAAAAATGGGTAGCACTTCAATTATAATGGCGCTATCTATCATCACATTCTATTTTTACACGGACACTGTAAACATTCGGCGTCAAAGAAACTAGGGCTCCTAGCATCTCTCGACCCGGCTACCACCTCGGTACCGCGTCCTCTCCCGCTAGCCTGGAAGGCCGACAGGACTGAGTCTTCCCAGCGGAGCTTGGGGATGTGCACGCCTGCGCCCTAGACCTCACTTGCGTTCCGAGGTAGAAGGTTGCGCGTTTGAGTGTCCATGGCAACCCGACGCTTCCGCCTTCTGGAAGCTTTAGCTCCAGCTGCACTTGTGAGGCCTGTCCGGGTGGGAGGAACCTGGGCACAGGGGAACAGATGGGGGGTGGAGGGGGTCGGGGCTGGGGAAGCTACTTGAAACATTTGCCCCAGGGATTGAGCTGAAAACTAAGAAAAATCGATCCAAGGCTCAGCACAAAAGGATCTTTTCTTTCCGGTTCTTTCGCCCACGCAGGGAACGATGCCTTTGGAGGTGGTGGTGGAGTTGCAGATCCGGGCGGTAAGAGAGATCAACGAACCTCCCCTCCTTGCCCCGAAGTCAGACTTCTCCCGCAGGTTCTTAAATGGGCCCATGTCGTTTTCACCACCCTCTCCCACCTCACCACACAGACATCCTTATCTTTTGGAACCAATCGTACATCTGTCTTTAAGATTCTCTACACTGGTCTTCCCTGACTTCCTAACTTTAATTCAGCTCAACTTCTTCCCACTTTTTTCCTCTCATTAAAACCAACTTGCTTCTTAGCTTTATCCTGAAATTTTCTGTTCTTTTAAAATAACCCCACATTAAGTCCAAGGAGGATTTTCTTTTCTTTTCCAGGATAAAAATTTGTGAAAGTTTTTTTTTTTTTTAAACCTTCTTATGTAAATAACCAGGTTAGAATTTTATTTTAAAAAGCCTCATTACTTCCTGGTAATTTCTCACCTCCACGAACCAATCAAATATTTCTAAGCTATTTCCCTTAGAGGTGGCTCTGGCTTGCTAATTCCAAAAGGGAAATCAACCAACAACTGTTTTATAATCATCCACTGAATCTTGCTTCAGTGAGATGCTGCGGCAGATAGACTCCGTTGTTCTTATTGGGGTTGATCATTCATCTTATTTCAGTTTCAGTTTTCCAATCCTTCCATCTCTAGTGACAGACTGGCATGCAGCTTTGCCTCCAAATTACATGTAGGGGCTTCTGTCCTGGCCATGATCACAAGCACAAACACCAAGCAGATTATGGCTATAGAAAATCTGGTTAGTCTCTATACAAGTGACGAATGCTATGATTTCATCATACATGCAGCTACGAAATAAAGAGCAGGATTTCCTGGATTTGTCAGCAAATAAAACCAGGCTATAGCAACTGTGCTGTAACAATTGCAAGCTCCCAAAGTGTGCAATAAGGTGGAGGAGTTCTTGAGAAGCTGAAAATCAGCCTTCCTCCTCATCAAGGCAAAAATTAAACAAGTTTTCACTTCATTTCATTCAACATTATTGGTTAATTTTATTTTAATTTTTAAAAAGCATTACTCAGTATACAATTAGTTAATAGTGAAATCAGTTTTCTACCTTACAGTACTTAGGATGCTCCCAAAACAGGGTGAATCGATCTGTGCTTTAAAGCCAGCAAACTAGGTCCCAGCAGCGTCTAAGACAGAAAATTCCAGAAGTATGAACAGGAACCAGGAAGTAAGCCTAATTTTGAGCCCCTAACAGTCAGACTTGTGGACTCTGCCAGAGGAAATGTCGTGCTTCCAAATATCTAGACTGAATATTTCTGCCATTAAAATAATGGATCTAAGAAGAAACGACAAAGCAAACCACTCACAGTTTCAGTTTGTCTGATTCAGCAATTAAGAGGTAGTCTGTGTTGAGGATGTTGTGGGAATGCAAATAATTTTTGTTGAAGAGCCGCTGTCCCTCTTTCAGTGGGCCTCTCACACTCAGAAAGTTTGTTTCCACCCAGTGAGAGCCCATTGTCACAGCCATTGTCCAGATTCCTATGTGCACCTCTATGTGAAGGTCAAAGGCCACAATCCATTCTATTTATGAATCTCAAAATAACTAGTCATTAAAATTATCTGAAGACACCAGTTCCATAGGTAATTTAAAAGTTCTCATTTTCAGGTAGAGCAGCATTTAAAGCACATACCCTTTCATTATTCTTTCCTGATCAAAAAACAATGAACGAGTCCACCCTGAATTTTGTGGTCTTTGGTCTTTTGATTTAGGGAGGCACCACAGATAAACTGCTTTAAATGTAAAGGTTGATATAAATGGACCTTAGGAGTTAGTTGTACCTTGTGCCTGGTATAGCAGCCAACTACCCTGATGAATTTCAAATTAAACACTGCTACCTAATGTGTGCTGCATACAGGGAAACAGAATTCCGTAAGAAAAACTGTAATACACAAACTCATCCTTGTGGTATATATGAAAAAGCTCACGTTTTTGCATTGCAAAGAATCACATTATTTTCCCATTTTATTATCTCAGTAGAGGAGCATTTTTCTTTATTCAGTAAGATGGCAGGCAGCAGGGCCCCATCTCTTGCCATACTGTCCATTGGCATAGTATGTGGTTAGTCTACCCCCAGCCTCAGTTCCTCTGACTGCCTCTGCAGCTTAGCTGTCCTTCATGAGGCCATTGTCCTATCCTTCCCTTTTTTGGCAGGATTAGAGACATGCCCATATTTAAGTGTTTCTTCTTCAAGTAAGTTCTTGGCTTGTTCTCTGAATGCTAAAAGACAGTATTAGAGTAGTGGGAAATAAATATAAATTTAAAGATCTTTTGAGGAGTTAGAGGGAAAGGAAGGATATGTATTATAATGTCTGTCCTCACTACCCTGTCTGCAAAGATGGAAGAGACATGAACTCAAAAAGCTTACCAAGATAATCAGGATTAAGAGGAAATCTCTCCAGCTATGGCAACAGATCTTCAGGGAATCAACTAGAAAAACCTATGTCTTAAATAACTAAGAACTAGGATTAGTATGTAGCTTATTTGCATGTATATTTACAGAATGAAGATCATGTTTCTTTTTCAAAGTTTAATATACAAGTGATATGTTGATGTATAGGATCACTACAAAACACAATTTTTCTGATGTCAACTTTTAGAAAACAGCAACAATTAATAATCACCCCAGCTTGGTTTCTTTGCAGTTTTCCTGGAGATCTAAACAATTGTTGAATGTATGATAGAGGGATTTTTTTTCTTTCTGTAATACGGCTGTGATCAGTGACAGCCAGCATGTGCTCCAGCCCAGCAACCCATCAAGATGGTAGGACACCTGAAATCCCAAAGGAAGCCTGAATTGTCCTAAGAGGGACAAACGGGATGGCTGCTGATTTCTGTCAGCATGATGGCATGATCGCCTGTGGAAACTTTTAGATTTCCTGGTGCCATAATGAATGAGATGGTGTCACTGTTGGTTCCACAGTGCAAAGAGCAACGGAGCATTGTGCGGTGAGAGCCAGCAATAGTCCACGATGCTATACTGCATGTAGCCCATTAAAAAGCCAAAAGCCACGTCGGTAACATTATGTCGCCCCAGCAAGACCCTGGATAGGCCCACGATGAAGGCCCACAGTACCACCAGCACCCTCAGTGGAATGGCCAGCACCAGGTGGTTCAAGATGAACCTCGACACCAGGGCGGCCCTGGTGGCATGGCCCGAGGGGAAGGAGTACTTGTCCACCGAGAGGGTGACAAACATGTCCATCTGGTTGTGGGCTGGGCGACGCCTGCGGACCAGCCCTTTGAGCAGGGCCACCAGCAGCAGGTCCAAAAGCAGGGCGAAGAGCAGGTTCATCAGCACCTCGCGCCCGGCCCAGCTGTCGCTCCTGGACAGGCAGTAGAGGGTGCCCAGCAGCCAGGGGATGCCGTGTCCGGAGATCTCCAGCAGCTTCATAAGGGGCCGCACGCTGCCCCAGGAGGAGCTCTCACCGGCGCACACCCCCAGCTTCTTGGACAGCCACAGGTCGATGGCCAGCAAAGAGCGCAGGGCGATGCCCAGGAAGGACGGGTTCAGGTCCATGCGATCCTCCTCTGGCAAGGGGGGCGGTGGCGCCTGCGAGGGGCCGGCGCCTGCCAGCGGGAAGGAGCCGCGGCGGTGCACGGGGCTCTCGGACAGGCGGAGCCGGGCGCAGGTGGGGTCCGCACCCGACGCACGGCTGCCGAGCAGGGACTGGAATTCGAACCTGCTGCTGCTACTGCCGCCGCCGCCATGGGCCGGGCTTCCAGGGCCTCCGCCGCCGCCGCCGCCGCTCGAGGCAGAGGCGCCCAGCGGGCGTCCCTCGACATTCCTCCGGGGGCTCGGCATTGAGACGGGCGGCCCGGAGCGCAGGACCCGGCCGGCCAACAGACAGGCTCCCGGCCCTGCAGCCTCTTCCGCTTCCGCACTGCCATCCTGGAGGGGCGGGGAGAGGAAACGGCGAGAGGACGATTGTGACACCTGGCGGAGACGTGGGTTGAAATTGGAATTCCAATTTGAAGAAGGAGAGGAGAGGGGAGGGTGTTACGGGACGTTTCCGTGAGGGGTTGCGGTAGTGGAGGAAACTTGACATTGCCTGGTTGGTCAGGAAAAATAGATCCCGTTTAAAAACAAAACAAAAACCTGTCCTGTATTCCCCACCCCTCCTTGTTTTTAAGATTTCTTGCCCAGGGGTGTTCCTGCCTGACAAGCAAGATGTGTACCTTGGGGTTTACCTCCTGAATCAGTACCTGGAGACCGACTGCTTTCCCTCTGTGTTCCCTATTATGATTCAGCAGAGAATGAGATTTAAAAAGGTGATCTTGACTTTCTCATCGCTAAATAGAGAAATTGAAATTTTGCTCTCTGAAGATCACTTAGTGGTTCTTATAAAGAACACAATTCTTATAAAGTTATTTTGTAAACATCCTTTAAAAAAAATTACTTGGAGGCACCTCAGCGCAGTGTAGAACCATAGCTGGAAGACTTGCTTTTGTAGCCCAGGTCTGAGCCAGGTTCTGCCAACCTAGTGCTAATCCCTCTGGTGGTGGTGTTTTCTGTTCTGGGAACTCCCATGGCATGTTCTAACCGGAGCAGATAGAGCATTTTCTGAATATTCTTGGAGAGGTTAGAGGCAGTTGCATTACATTTATGACAGAGATAATCAATAAACTAGCAGACCTTAGAAACAATTTTTTTTAGACAAAAAAAATCATGAGGACTATAACCAAATTAAATTCTGTATCTGAAATCCTGTAACAACAAGAAGTCTCAGGCTTACTGAGTTTTCTTAGGTTGTCTACACCAGATAGGACCTAATCTTCCCACTAGAAAATATTAACTTAATCACAATCCTTTGAATTTGTATTTTTTTTTAAATTTGGAGATGGAATCAATTTGATTCCTTGAACTGTGGTGTGTTTGATGATTTTGCCCCAAACAGTGTTACTGAGGTGGTTCTTTGGGGAAGAGGATGAGTATGAGAAGGATATAGGGAGAGTCTGTCCCTTTTAAAGGTGTGGATGGAGGTGCCAGAAAAACGATCCATTTTGTCCTAAGAATGGCAGAGGAGATGAGGATGGATTGTCTACAGGGCTAGAGCCCTATGTAGTGTTTTTATAAACTGCAGGATTAATTTAAATAAAGTCTACCAAACTGGTTGGGTGAGAGAGAAGAGAAACAAATGAACATTACCTGGGAACGTACAGTTAGAATCCAAAGGAGCCTACTTCTGCCATTTAGATGTTGGTAGTGGTAAAAAGTGGGTGGTAGAAATTCAGTCTGTTTTCCCCCCATGAATGTCCTTCTTTTTATCAATTGTAAGTTTGCTTCTATAGAAGCCTTAAAAAATGTTTTTTGTAAGAAGCCCAGGAATACAAAATCATAGCTCAGAATGATAAATCTGTAAATGACCTTGGAAGTCACCTAGTCCAACCTCCTTGAGTTGTAGCAGAGAACAGAGAGCCTCAGAGTGACATTGCTGTTGCCACTACCGCTCTGTTGCAAAGCTGTGTGTGAGATTACTAGTCAAACAATCCATCCATGGACTTTTCACTTCAAAAAATGCTATTACATAAATGCTTTGTTTTATTTTGTTTAGAGAGAGGGGAAGGGAGGGAGAAACAGAGGGAGAGAAACATTGATCTGTTGCCTCTCACAGGCCCCCAACCAGGGACCTGGCCTGCAACCCGGGCATGTGTTCTGACTGGGAATCGAACCAGTGACCTTTGGGTTCACAGGCCGCTGCTCATTCCACTGAGCCACCAGCCAGGGCTTATTTATTTATTTTAAATTTTGATAATTGCCCTCTTGTGTGAGCTGTTTGGGTTTGTATTCCTGCCTCACATTTGCTTCAGCTGTGTTGTGTCTGTTCCATTCTCTTGCTGCAAGTATTTGTGGTATCTGTTCCACTCTCTAATGCAAATACTTGCAGCAAGTAGCAAAAACCTTTTCTCCTTGTACCTTCCCGTGTAATTCAGAATTGAATGTTCTAAAGCATTTGGATAAACGAGAAGTTACTCCTAAAGAATGTGAGCCATTGTGTTTGAGCAGTTCATGTTGGTCATTTACTCCCTAAGGTCATACTTGAGAAGATACTTAGATATGGATGAAGTGAAAGAATGTAGTTACTGAATATGTTAGGGAAAAAAAAAATCACCCACATTTGCTTGATAAATCCAAGTCAGTAAGACAAAAAAATAGGGACAGCCACTTTTTTTTTTAGTTAAAATAGACCTGACTTTGGGTTAAGAACAGATTTTAACCATGCTTAAGTTTAAACACTATTTAAATCAGAACTGTAGTGTCTGAAATCAAACTGCCGAAAACATTTTGGTTTATTGTCTCAGAGTTCTAGAGTTCAGAGAAAGGAATGTGGTACACCTTTTATTTCAGTCCTGTTCCAGGCCCTTTTTATCTCGAGGACAAAATATGCAGATTTGGCAATGGCTAGACGTGTATCATAGTGGTTTTCTTGTGCTTCATGCTACACTTAATGGGTCTCTCCCTCTGTCTAGTTATTTAATTTTGTGAGAGTGTGGCTACTAGCACTTAGCTTTTTTGTGTGTGTTACACATAGATAGAATGTTTCTTTTTAGCACAACCAATTACTTGGCAAGAAAAGTCATTCATTCAGTTAACATTTCATGAATATCTGTGGTATTCAGAATGTGTTTTTTCTTTTTTTTTTCACTTTTTTTATTGTTTTTCAAGTATAGTTGTCTCCATTTTCCTCCACCACTCCAGAATGTGTTTTGTTCAGGTACTCAAGAATCTGTTAAAAAATTATTTATTGATTTTTACAGAAAGAGAGGAAGGGGGAGGAAGGGAGGGGGAAAGAGAAAGGGAAAGGGAAACATTGATTTGTTGTTCTACTTACTTATGCATTCGTCGGTTGACTCTTGATTCTTGTATGTGCCTTGACCAAGGATCAAACCTACAACCTTGGTGTATTGCGACGATGCTCTAACCAACTGAGCTATCTGGCCAACACGTGATACTCAAGACTCTTTGAGGTTGATGCCACGTGTGCTTTTAGCAATAAACAGTAGGGTTACGTCAAGTTGATGACATTTTGAGGATGTGGTAGAATCAGCTTAGATTTTCTTTGCACTTGGTATTGTTTTGCTAATTCTCATTAATTTATTTTATAGTCATTTGTTGAACTTTTAATCACATATCTGTTAAAGATATTTCTGTTGAATCCTAAATATTATATGGCTGGATTTGATATGTAATAATTATTTGGAGCAATATAATCTATAATTTCTATAAGTATATATTAAGAAAACTTTGAAAATTTATTTTCCTCATTTTTTTCTGCAGTTATTCGAAAACGCAATAGATCCTGGAGCTGTAGCAGACATTTTAGAAAGTAGGTATGAGATAGAGGGGGGTGGGGAGACCGTTGTGTGTCTGTAATTCACAGATATAAAATTCTACTGTTTTTTAAGTTGTGATACTTACATTTGAACTATATTTCTATTAAAGAGAGTCTGTAAAATTTGAATCATGTTTTTGATTTGATTACACTTTCCTAGATATAGATGGAATATACTAGAAAATAAAAATCTGTTTATTTTTTTTACAGTTAAATGGTTTTTGTATATTCACAGAGTTGTGTAGCCATCACCATATCCATTTTAGGACATTTTCATTATGACAGAAAGAAACCCTATACCCATTCTTCCTCCTCTCTCCCAGCCCTAGGCACCTGCGAACTGATCTTTCCATCTCTAGATTTGCTTATTCTGGTATTTCACATAGATGGAACTATACAACATGTGGTCCTTTGTGACTGGTTTCTTTTGTTTAGCATGATGTTTTCGAGATAGCAGGTGTCAGTACTTCATTTCTTTTTATGACCAAATAATGTTCCATTTTATGGATATGTCACGTATTGTTTATCCATTCATCAGCTGGTGGACATTTGGGTTGTTTTCATTTTGGGGATATAATGGGATATAATGAATATACCTAGAAGTGGAATTTCTGGGTCACATGGTCACGCTGTTTAATCTTTTGAGGAAGTTCCAGACTGTTTACCAAAGCATCTGTATCATTTTACATTCTACCAGCAATGCATGAGGGTTCCATTTCTCCACATCCTGGCCAACATTTGTTATTATCTTTTGATTGGCAGCCATTCTTGTTGGTTTGAAATGGAATCCCATTGTGGTTTTGATTTGTGCTTCCCTGATAACTGGTGATGTTAAGCATTTTTGCTTTTGCTTTCTGGTGATTTGTGTCTCTTCTTTGGAGAAATGTCTATTCAGGTCCTTTGCCTATATTTTAATTGGCTGTTTGTCTTTTTATTATTGAGTTGTAAGTTCTTTATCTAGTATAGATACAAATTCTGTATCACATATATGATTGACAAATATTTTTCCCCGTTTTCACTTTCCTGATGGTGTTCTTTGACACAAAAAAGGTTTTAATTTTGATGAATTCTATTTTGTCTATTTTTCCTTTGTTACTTGTACAACTAAGAATCCATTGTCTAAGTCAAGTCACAAAGATTTAGTCTATGTTTCTTCTAAGAGTTTCGTAGTTTTAGGTGTTACATTTAGGTCTATGATACATATTGAGTTGATTTTTGTAATTTGCATGAGGTAGGGGCCCAACTTCATTTTTTTTGCATCTGGATATCCAGTTGTCTCAGCGCTATTTATTGATCAGAGTATTGAGTATTTTTTCACCCATTGAAAGTCCTTTGTTGAATTTCAACCTTTGTTAAAAATGAATGACTGTAAATGTGAGGGTTTATTTTGGGGTCCTCAATTCTATCTCATTGAACCATATTCCCATCATTATGCTAATACCACTCATTCTTGATCATCAGTAAGTTTTGAAATCAGGAAGTGTGAATCCTGAAATTTAGTTCTTTTTCAAGATTGTTTTTGCTATTTGGGTTTCCATGGTTTTCCACTTTAGGATCTGTTCGTCAATTTCTGCAAAGAAGCCAGCCAGCTAGGATGTTGATAGGACCTGTAGATCAGTTTGGGGAATATTGCCATCTAACAATATTAAATCTTCTAATCCATGAACATGGGAGGTGGTGAGAATCAGTTGACTATAAGGAATTTAGAGCCTGAGACAAATTACGTGTTTAACATTACGGTCAAGGGGGTGGTCGGTAAGGGTACGTTCCCTCCTCCCACTTGGAAAACCTAAATTATGGGCTGTCTTGGCTTTTAAGTATTTTTGGCATTTAAAATTCTATTCTCGTGCATTCGTACGTTTTTCATTAGTTTACAGAGAGAATTTTACTTTCACTGTGTCATTTCCCAGTTTTTTTGAAATGTAATTGACATGTAATGTTGTGTAAGTTTAACGCGTTCAACGTGTTGATTGGATTCCGTTACCGTGTATATTGCAAAGTGATGACCATACAGTGTCAGCTAACACCTCCATCCCACCACATCATTATCATTTCTTTCCTTGTGGTGAGAACGTGTAAGGTCCGCCCTCTTGGCAACTTTAATGTGCAGTTGATCCTTGACTAACACCATGGTTAGGGTGTCCACCCCCATGGAGTGGAAAATCCAAGTGTAACTTTTGACTCAGCCCTTTGCATCCGAGTATTTTGAATCTGTGGTTGCATTTGGGAATGCAAAAATACTGTTTTTCATCCATGGTTGGTTGACTCCACACATGCAAATCTCTAGCTATAAAGGGCTGACTGTAAAAAAAAATTGGAAAAAATCCATGTATAAGTGAACTCATGCAGTTCAAACCAATGTTATTATTGAAGGGTCAACTGTATATAACACAGTGTTATTAACCATTACTATTGTTGCATATTTTAAGTGTTTTTACTTTTAATATTTTGTGGGAATTACATTTATTAATTTTTTATTGTTATACCATTTATATTTTAAATTACTTTTTAAAATTTGAATTTTATTCTTATCCTTGTAAACATTGTACATGGGTTTACTATTTCTAAATATATTTTAAACTCAGGAAATATAAAAATGTTAATTTTATGTCTCCCTTATGTAGTCATATAACATCCTATTTTAAGCAAGATTAACTTTTATAGGTTAATGGATAACATTTGTATTTTGAACTTTTAAAATGGAAAGTTTATTGTTATGTAAGTGATTTATGAATACATTTTTAAGAGAGAAAATATTGCATTTACTTTGTCAGTGCTTTTCAGGGGGTGAAATGCAGCTTTCGTAACTCAGTTATTGTCCTCGATTGCCCAGGATTTATTGGGTCTAGAAATACCTGAGTCATTGTTATGGCATTTATTATTACTAAGGTAATAAATATTACATTAATATTACGTTTAAGTCCCATTTAATTCCACTGCTGAGAATGCAGAAATGGTTAGGAGCCCCTAACCATGGTGTTGTTCAAATTAAATGGGAATTAAATGTGATGTTATGACAGTTTTAAACATAGCAATTAATGAAAAACTGGCAATTTTCCAAAGTATTAAAATCTCATTTTTTCTTTTTTAGGCTTCCTAACCAGGTTTGAATTAATACAGCTAGTGCCTCCAGGTAATGTGCCAGTACATGCATTTCTAAATGGGCTTAATTTAAATTTAAAAGGATTTTTGGCATGACAAAATGAGGATTGGTATTTAAAAGTCCCACTTTATATGCTACTGTTTTTTACCCCACCAGTCTGTTTCATTTTGTCCACTTTCAGAAGAGTAACTCTTTGTATTCAGTGGTTATTTGGCTTTCTTCATTCAGCTTCTTTCAGGCTTTTTGCCTTTGACTGTGCTCTGATTTCTGGAGTGTGTGTGTGTGTGTGTGTGCGCGCGCGCAGCCCAAAGCCATCTTCTCTGTTAGGTACTGGGACGGGGCAGCGAACTGTAGTTCCCAGGCCAAGTCCAGCTGCACTGTTTTCATGTGGCTCAGGAGCCCAATCTCTACAATTTAAAAAATTGGGATTCAATTCATATACTATAAAATTTATTATTGTAAAGTGTACAATTCAGTTATTTTAGTATGTTCACAAGGTAGCACAACCATGACCAATATCTAATTCCAGAATGTTTTTGTCACCTGGAAAGAGACTCCGCACTCATTCACAGTCACTCATCGTTCCTTCCTCCCCACGGCTCCCGGCCACCCGTAACCTTTCTGTCCCCGTTGGTTTGCCTGTTCTGGGTATTTTCTATAGTGGAATGAGATAATGTGTGGCATTTTATGTCTAGCTTCTTTCAGTTACCATGTTTCCAAGTTTCATCCATGTTATAGCATGTGTCAGTACTTCATTCCTTTTTATGATCAAATATTCTTTTCTATGGATATGCCACATAACCAATACTATTCTTTTATATGGGTAAGTTTGCTTGTCCATTCATCAGTTGATGGACATTGGGTTGTTCTCACTTTTTGAATATTCTGAGTAATACTGCTTTCAACATTCATGCATAAGTAGTTGGATGAGTTCGTGTTTTGCGTTCTCTTAGGTATTTTCCTAGGAGTGGAATTGTTGCATAACTCTGTGTTTTACTTTTTAAGGAACTGCCAAGCTGTCTTCAGTTCTTACGTTTTTAAATGGCTGGAAAGAAACTTCAAAATACAAATATTTAGTGATATGAAAATTATATGAAATTCAGATTTCATTGTTCATGAAGTTTTATTGGAACACAGCCACATTCATTCATTAAGTATTGTTTATGGCTGCTTTCATGCTGTAGTGACAGAGTTGAGTAGTTGTGACCATACTCAAAGCCTAAAAATATCTACTGTCTGGCCCTTCCCAGAAAACGTTTGTGACTCCTATGCTAGAATAATGGGACTTTAGGGGAAAATGTTCTGTGCTGCCTTTGCTTTGTGGTGTCTTGAATGGCTGGAGACCTGAGCTAGTGAGAAAGTGGGAACCGCCACCTGGTGGCACCAATTCTCATACATAGTCTCTCAAAGTACAGGGTGGGCCAAAAAGGCTGCTACTTTTTTTCCATAAAATAGAAGGCACACTTTTCATTTTCACCAGTAACTATTGATTTGGCTATTTTGAGCATGTCAGCTACCTCCCACTATCGGCTTCTGGTGGGGAGAGGCCAGAAGTGCTGCGAAACATCTTCCAATGCAGAAGACAGCCCCGCAGCAAAGAATCATTTGGCCACAATGTCAATAGTACAAGAAACTTTGCAAACCACTTTTGACACGTTTGATCAGTCACAGCACCTTCTCGATACCGTACACAAGTCTTTTTTTGCATTTCAGTTGTGTTACCTTTCTTGAAATTTAATAAAGCATAATACGCCAAAATGTTGCATATTTTCTTCCATCTTCAACATTAAAATGGCTGCACAAAAATTCACCAATTTTGATAATTTTTTAAAATACATGTAGATATGACAGCTGTCACAATCTAACAAAATTGTTTCAAATGAAGTTAAAAACAACTAAGCACTATTTGAGCCACCTTGCAGGAAAAACGTAATGGACTTTTTGGCCAGCCCAATAGTTATCTGGTGGTTTTAGAGTCATGCACATGTACACGTGTGTGTGTGTGTGTGTGTATGTGTGTGTGTGTGTGTGTGAGAGAGAGCGAGAGAGAGACAGAGAGAGAGAACATACTGAAATGTAGAAACATTTCTAATTCTCTTCTGATCTTTGCCATTATACATTTTTGCTCTTTCTCTTTCACCAAATGAATCTTCATAATTTTACCATATCATAAAAAGCATCCCAAAATGATGAGAAAACTTTTATTTATATTTTGGCCCTTTATTTATATTTCGTTTCTTGATATTTTCCTGTGGACAGGAGAAAATATCTAGGTGTGGAATTTTTACATAGTACTGCATATATTTTCTCCTATTATTAGCTTCTCCCATCCTGTGTTACTGTTGTCTTTTTAAAAATCATAGTTCTACATCATTATTTTAAATAGTTATAAGAGTTTCATCGATTTACTTATGTGTTTTTATAGGTTTATAAACAGTACGTACATACTACTTGGGGTTTTGTTTTTTCATTCTAGATTGTTACCTATAGTTTGCCTGTTTGTCATTTTCAATAGCTATGTATTTTTCTGTAGTGTTTGAATTATCCTTAAATTGGTATGGTTGAGCATTTAGGGGTTTTTTGTGTTTCACATTTTTATAAAAGTTATTTTTTCCTCTTGGTATATTTGCAAAGAATAGAATTATTAGATTGAGCCATGTTTTGTGACCTGGGAGTAAACTGATCCCCAGCGAGTTTCCACCACTTTTCAGGCAGATGCCTCAGCTAAAGCAGGGGTAGCTGTGGAGGCTTTTAGGAGGATCATCGCTCTGTGCATTGGGGCTGCCCCAGAGCAGATCAGGGTCCCCGTGGAGTGGACCCGGGAGTCTGTAGTCCTCTCTCCTCCCTCTTGGTTCATTGGCAGAAGCAGGCTCCCAAACGGATAAGAACCCCACTCTCCACGGATCTAGGGACAGACACTCTTGCACATGTCATTGCTTTATTGGGTTGAAATGACAGAGAGAAGGCCAGAAATGTCTATCTGCTTTTCAGGAATTTCCACTGAGTGTTTTTCAGACTAAAATCGGGCATTAAGGGTTTTTTTCCCCCCATCAAGTGTTTTCCTTATTTGACCCTCTTTTATATTTAAACGTAAATCACTGCTAACTGACAAGTTATATTTTAGTATTCTAGTAAAATGGAAACAGGCCCATTTTAATTTTATTTAATTTTACATGAATTAAAAAATTACCAATACCTAAGTATTCTCACTATAACATTTTTCATTAACACAAATTTTGTAAAGTAAAAAGCCAAAAGCCATAGTTATTAACTCCTCACAATAATTACTTAACAATTCGTTATATTTTTAGACCTTTTAAGGTGTATTTAGTATAAATATAATGCATTTAGTATATTCAACCAGCCCTAAAATAGTAATACATACACATATATGCATATATATGCACTAAATATATCTAGTATTTATTATATGTATATTTAGTATTATATTTTGGTTCAATGTATATATTCTGCAACTTGCTTTTTAAAATTTATCCTAGACTGCCATATGTTTTTCACGTGACCAAAAATCCATCTGTGAGATGGTTGGAAGAATTGTTTGAAACTATGATGATGGGAGGATATTGAAGCTGGGCATATGCATATTGGTTATAACTTAAAAGTTAATCAGATACACAATGGAGGTTTTATTATATAGTTTCTTTTTGGTCTACATTCCTTCCATTTCAGAGCGTAATTAAATTTGAACTGCTCAAAATAACAAATGCACTCAGTTTTGGAGCATTATAGACCAATTCATTGTCCAGCATATGTTTGTTGATGGTGAACAGGCCCAACACTGCCACTTGCTGGTATCTTGCGGGTGGCACTAGTCCCAGAGTGGCAGTGGCAAAACCTCTTGCTCTACTAGCTCTTGTTACTAGATAATTAAATAAATATGGTTTGCTTGAAGTCTCATGTGGATTGCACCACGTGGTAACACAGGCCACATTCGGGTTTACAGGGACCAGTTCTTCAGTGGCTGAATTGATACCTTTTCATTTTGCTGTATATTTTACTTTACTGTTTCATACTTTTTCACATTGCTTTCAAACATACTTCTTATTGTCAAAGACATTATGATCATTAAGTTAATAATACATGTGCCTCAGATTTGCATACAGCTTTGCAGCTAAAGAAAGAAAAGATCCAATTATTTGTCTTAGAAGTAATAGACTGTCCCCCAATCCGGCTGTTCAGTTTACAAAGCTGGGAAAAAGCAAATGGACACAGGGGGGCAGCATAATCCTGGTTGACAGGGAACTTGGTCCTTCCTTTTATTGACTTAAATAAAACCCCTGCTTTGGTATGTGTCTTACATAGTCAGTCCAGCTGTAAAGTGCTATGTAGTGGACACCCGCTCCCTGATTCAGAGCTTGATTTTATACTTCGTTAGAATGTTTACTAGGCATCAGCAGGAAAGAACTTCTGCCTCGGACGTTCTGGTTTTGACTTTCTACTTTGCCATGTGGCATCATGACAAGTGTCTTCAACTCTCAGAGCCTCAGTTTCCTTATCTGCAAAGAGGGAATCAAATGAGATCCCACATTGGCAAACGAGCTGTCAATTCGGATATGCTCTGCAAAATGCTAGCTATTTCTCAAACCAATATTGTTATTAAAATTGTTTTTCTTGAAGTCTCATTTGTTTCCTTCTTGGAGAGCACCTGCTCACCGATGGGACTGAGGGTGCCCCTGTCTGTGCCATGGAATGTGGGGTTCTTCAGACACTTCACTTGTTCTATAAGAATTGCTCGGCCTGCGTCTATGTTTGTTTATTATTTACAACCGAGGCTCTTACTGTAGCATCCCCTCGGTGTGCTGACACTTTCATACTGGGTGGCACTTTGGAGCTCTAGACCAGACTAGAGAGGCAGAATTGAGAGGCTTTGCAGCCTTCTGTTTCTCTAATGCTCTTTGTCTCTTTTTATCCCTGTGATTCCAAAGATAGTCAATGAGCTCACCTCCAGTTCTCTGACAACTTATTTGCATCTTAATTCTTGCTACATACAGGAATAGTAATTTAGTAGCTATCATTCTGGATGCAGTGACAAGAACTAGGCAAAAACATGTGAAAAGGAAAAAGGAAGATCTCAATGTGTAGAGCATCATACCATGCATCAAGGTGTTTGTTCCCACTAGGAACATATTATTGAAAACACAATAGTCACAGAGACCAGGGTAGTGCTGGGACCGCTGCTGGGCTGGTGTCAGGAAGCCATCCTGATAATGGCAGGTAATGCAGGCACTGTGCTCTGCACTTCACACGTGTTTGTCATGTGTCCTCATGATAACCCCAAGAGGCAGGTACTGTTATGAGTTTACATTTTCCTGAAGAGAGAACTAAAGGAGTTTACACAGTTGGCACAAAGTCACATAGTTGGCAATTGGGTTCAGCTTTGTCTGAACCTAGAACCTGAGTTTTTACCCAGTATGCTGTAGGTTTCAGTAGACATTTGTATTTTGTTGCTAGTGATGGGTGAGGAAATTGTCACATCACTTCCCATTTCCAAGCTGCACTTCTGAGATCACTAAATGGAGGAAGTCTCTTTGGCTAACAAAAGTGGGGAGGTCATGCCCATTGTGGGGAGCAGGCAAACGGCTCCTTCTGATGTGGTTATAGCGTCACAGTGGTGGAGAATGGATTCGAGTGCGGGAAGAGTGGAAGCAGGGCGACCAGCTAGGAGGTCACGACAGTAGTCCAGGAGAGAGGTGGTGGGGCCTGGGACCAGGGTAGTAGCTATAAGAATGGACAGACGGGACAGTTTTATATTTATTTTGGAGATAGAGTCGACAGGACTTACTAAATGGATTTAGGTGAGGAACGAAAGAGTAGAATCAAGGATAAATCCCAGATGTTTGGCTGGAGCAGCTGGTGCTGGTACTGTTTCCTCTGATGGGAGGAGGGAAGAACTTATTTGTGGGGAAAAAACAATCAAGAGTTCTATTTTGGACCTGTTATGTTGGATATGCTATAAGATATTTAAGGTGAAACTTGAATGATGAACAGGATCTCAACAGGATGGGAAGGAAGAAAAGACATTTTAGAAGGAATCGCCTAAGCTGAGCAAGTGCATAGCAGGGGAGGGAAAGATACATTATTAGTTTATTGTGGGTGGGGCACGTCTGAGAGAAGAGTAGAAAGAAATGATATTATGATGAAAGATATAGAATATGTTGTTTTGGTCCTTTCATCCTTATTAGAACCCAGTAAGTGAAATAAGTAGGAAGAAATTGATCCATTATATTGTCTGATAGAAGATCAGTTATTTCTATGGTTGATGTACCAAAAAATACCCTCATCAGAATTCTTGTCACCAGTAAAATGGCAGTCACCAGGCAGCAGTGCCCCCTCATTGATTAGGTTACTATTTTGGCAGTGCTCCTTGAGGGGCCGCGCTCAATCCAAACCACTTGTGTAGCGTGTACTGTGTAGACAAGGAGGGCTCAGATGGCAGCTTCTCCATCCTGTAGCTCAGTGATTCTCAATCCTATTAATCCCCAGATCTTCTTTTGTTAATATTTTGTAGCATCCCTTTTACCATACTGAAATCATATTCATAGTTAATAGGACCAACTTATACAAACCACAGTATTTGAACTGTAATATAAAGGAGAAATAAAAGGAAAGTGATTTAAAATAAAAATATGTATATCAGCATGTAAATGTTGAGCACAGTGAAGTATTTAGATGGGACATGATTTTCAAAATGCCAAAAGGATCTCAGTAAAGATCCAAACAACGAAGTACAATTTTTCCTTACTGTACACAGTATTCCTGAAACACCAGTGTGTTTTAAAGTTATGCAAAAAAGTGAGTTGTATTTACATATATCAGTTAGGTTCATACAGTGGCTTCTCGCTGGAAGGAATGTCTGGTAGCACGTTAGAAGGTTTGCAGGAGTGCCTCGAGCATCGCAGGGCCTTTGGCTCCTGCCCATGAAGTGCCTCCACACATTCTGGAAGTGCCCCTGGGGTTGAAACCAGCCCTGCTATAACCGCAGCTCCAGCTGTCTCTGGGCCGTTGGGACATTTGCATCCCTGCATCACAGAACACCCTGAAACCCTGACTGCCCTGTGACTTTCGCAGGATCAGGGCATTGTCTGCCTTGTTCCTGTTCTGTCCCCAGCACCTGGCCCACAGTATGTCCCGAGGAAACATTTGTTGAAGGAAAGAATAGACAGATGGATGGGTGGATAGGTGGATAGATGGAAAGAGATTTTCCTCTTTGTTCTATTCTGTAGAGCAACCCTTTAGATAGTGTTTTATCCCTGTTATGACTGGGGGGGGGTGCTTTTTAAAATTATCCATGAGATAAAAGGTAGTAGAAGTCATCTGCCTCTTGAATAATAGGTACCGTAATCAAAATGTCTCTTTTTATCCTCATTGCCGTCACCAGTCTAAGCTTTTATTTTGTTAAACTTGGGGATGTAGATATGTTATTTTTAGAACATAAATCTACTTATGCCTTTTCTTCTTTCTTCTAGCATGGGAAGAGTTGGCCTACTATGAAGAAAACACACGGGAGTTTCTTTTCCCCGAGCCCAAGCTGACACCTTCGAACCCTGGCATGTCTAGGGAGGTGCTCATGAAAACGGCTGCAGGTTTTCCCGTAAGTGATCTGTGCCCAGCTGGGCTTCTGTTGCAAGAGAAATCTTTGGGGCCTGAACATGTTGTTCCTGGTAGGGCTTGCTCTTGGGCTGATCCCTGCATCTTGGTCAGGACCCCTGTTATTCTGTTCAGTCGCCTTGTGTAGATGCCCCACTCAGAAAGATTCCCGTTATTGATCCAAGAGGTGGGAGTCTTACCTAATCTGGCTAATCATACTCACACTGTCACGTAATTGTAAAAAGGATGATTTTTTTTACCTCCTCTTAGTGCAGATTAACTGAAAGATGTAGTATCAGTTTATTTAATTATAGCTGTTGTTTTAGTAATAATCAAAGTGAAATAGGGCAGTAATAGTAATAATGCTACCTCTCATTTAGTTTGCACTTTCGTTTTTCATCTGCTATCTCATTTTCCTCATAACCGTTCTCAAGTCAGCCAAGGCAGATATTATGGTCGCCGTTTAATGGAGGGGAAACTGACAGAGATTCACAGACTGATACTAATGATGGATCTTAAATTATAGGGCAGTTATTCAGTTGATAGTCTTTTTATTTATTTTTTAATTGAATTTATTGCTTAATAAAATTATGTAGGTTTCAGGTATTCAGTTGATAATCTGTTTGCGGGCATTATCTGAACCCAAATTCAAAATATTCATTTTGATATTATCTGTGATGATTTCTAACTGCATCAACTCTGACAGTTTACTTGACTTTTATGTCACTTGGATGATCTCCATTTTAAGGGCCACATCTTTGTAAATTATAAAAAGCGTATTTAATATTCAACTTGTTATCATCTCTGTTTTGTTGAGAGCATTGTGAAGAATAGATAACATGTGGGACCCCCATTTCTGTGACGTTTATGATGACACAACTTGTAGTTCTAATCCTTTAAACAGTAAAATTTATCAAAAGTTGTCCTAGTCAGAATTCCTAGTGACCGTAACTTTAAGCCCTCCGTTATCTTGGAGGGTTCAGTGAATGTCACTGATGCCATTTTTTTCTCAGAGATACTCCTTGTGTATCACTTGTATCCATGGTATTCATGAGATGTTTGCTTCTATGAGTTTGACTGCTGTTTTGATTCCACGTGTAAGTGAGTTCAGGCAGTGTTCATCTTGTGGTGTCTGGCTTCTTTCACTTAGCATAATGTCCTCCAGGTTCTTCTATGTTGTTGAAAATGGCAAAATGCCCTTTTTTTTAAGGCCGAATAATATTTCATTGTGTATATATATTTGTTATGTGTATATGCTAAGTAATGCATATGGATTATTGCCAACCACACAAAAGAGCAATTAGGTTCTTGCATGATTTCAAGTTAGGAAGGGATGGGCAAAGAACCTATTTCCAATCATTTTACTTGCCTCTTTTGTGCTGTTTTATTTTTAGGGCATTGCTCCCAAAATAGAGTTTTCTACAAGGACAGCCATCAGAGAATGCGTGCTTCTGCATAGAGACAGATTTCTTGTAAGTATAATCATGAAGCCAGTAATAGAAATGTGGAGAATTTTCTCCACCAATTTAAAGAACTTGGTTTAACAAGTTTCGATGCAACTGGATGAATAGAAACCTGGAGACTTTCTGCTAACTTTGAATTTCTGTAAAGCTGTTTGCCCGGCCTGTCACATGGGAGTGAGTATGTTTGGCACATTCATCACGGCACAGTTGGTGGAACAGAGTGATCTCGAGCCAACATCACGAGTTTGACGTGTAAGCTAGTTGCTTGCTGGGTGGTGGTTGTTCCATGATTTTTACTCTTGGTCTTATGAACAGTAGTGTTACCTTCTTTCTTCTGAGGCTGACGCTCTGAGGTGCATTGTGGGCCGTCTTTGGTGATCACGAAGGGTCTTGGGGCATCCGTGAACACTCCCTCCGTTTCATTCTCTCGTTCAGCCCTAACTTCCCCTTCACTGATTTCTTTCTGTGTTTGTTTTACCCGATTGTACACAATTTTGTAACAATTTAAAGTCCTTTCGAGAATAGGATCGAGAATGAATGTAATGTAATTTGTAAAGCTTCTTCGAATACTTTGCTTGTCATCCTAAATCTTGCCTGATCCTTCAAAAGACCTTAAAAATGTGGGCTGTAGGCACTTAATCACAAGAGTCTGTGCAAATTCATCAATCCTCTGGGCATTATAGCTCATACAGTGGGAGACCAATGATTAATTTTAAGGAAGTAATTAGCTGCTTTTCAATTTTTCTTTATTTACCTACTATTTTCTCCAATCTGTTTTATATGCATGCGCAGTGAATTTTTCAGACTTTTTTCTTTAAAACCTCCGTATATATGTGTGTGTATATGTGTGTGTATATATATATGGTTTTTTTTTTTTTTTTAATTTTATTTATTTGTTTTCAGAGAGAGGAGAAGGGAGGGAGAAAGAGCAATGTATGGTTGCCTCTCACATGGCCCTCACTGGGGACCTGGCCCGCAACCCAGGCATGTGCCCCAACTGGGAATTGAACCGGGACCCTCTGGTTCCCAGCCCGCGCTCAATCCACTGAGCTACACCAGCTGGGCTATATATGGTTTTATATATATAAATTATATATCTTTTATATACATATAAATTATATATAATGTATATCTTCATCCTATTTTTATATATTTATATATAGGAGGGTTTTTTATACATAAATTTTATATATAAAATGCCCTTGCTTATATACACATATATATAGATATATAAAATTTTCCTTTTAACTCTTATAAAAGTAATACCTTTGCTCTGGCCAGGTAGCTCAGTTGGTTAGAGCGTCATCCTGATATGCCAAGGTTGTGGGTTTGATCTCTGGTCAGGGCACATACAAGAAGCAACCAATGAATGCATAGATAAGTGGAACAACAAATTGATGTTTCTCTCTCTTTCTCCTCAAATCAATCAAAAATAAAATAAAAGTAATATCTTTTATTTTTTGTCATAACAAGAGTATCCCACTTATGTTAGAAAATTAGAAAACAGAAATAAGCAAAAAGGACATAAATTTAAAATTAAATGTCATTTTTACTATCTAGAGATGAGCATAATTTTTCAAGTATATTCTATACAACACATACACTTTTATTTAAGGATCGGAATCATACTATACTACATATTATTTTGTACCCTTCCTTTTTCACTTAATATACCATGAACATGTTCTCATGTACTTAAGTGCTTTTTTAAAAAATCCTCACCCGAGGACATGTTTATTGATTTTAGAGAGAGAAGAAGCGGGGGGGGGGGGGAGAGGGAGAGAGAGGGAGAGAGAGAGAGAGAGAGAGAAAGAAAGAAAGAAAGAAAGAAACATCGAAGGGTTGCCTCCTGTACACGCCCTGACCAGGGATCAAAGCCACAATGTAGCCCTGGCTGGTGTAGCTCAGTGGATTGAGTGCAGGCTGGGAACCAAAGGGTCGCTGGTTCAATTCCTAGGCAGGGCACGTGCGTGGGTTACGGGCCAGGTTCCCAGTGAGGGCCATGTGAGAAGCAACCATACATTGCTGTTTCTCTCCCTCTCTTTCTCCCTCCCTTCCCCTCTCTCTCTAAAAAAAAAAAAAAAAAAAAAGCCACAATGTAGGTATGTGCCCTGACTAGGAATTGAACCTGCAACCTTTTTGTGTACCAGATGATGTTCCAACCAACTGATCCACCCAGCCAGGGCTCCTTAAGCACTTTTACACCACACAAATTTTCATGGCTTCATTGTATACCATTGCTCAGTAATACCATAATTTATTTGGCCAACCATTTTCCTACTGTTGGGCAGTTAACTGATATGTCACAGTCCAGTCAGGAAAACAAACCACGCATATTATTTTAACAGAAAGATTTAATATATAAAAAAAAGGCTAAATAGAGGCTGGAGTACCGAGAGGAAAAAGGAACAGTGGAGTGATGGAGATAGTAACTGCAGGAAGCAGCTTCCACCCCTTGGACTGAGGAAACAAAGGAAAGCCATTGGGTCTTTGAGAGCATAGAAGCTTGAGGAAGAGACCCCACAGAAAGGGAATCCCCTAGCAGAGGGACCCTGGGGAGGGGCTGCCTTCCTGGGTGCTTCCTCAGGAATTCAGAGGTAGGAGGACTTCAGTGAGCTAGGACTCAGACCTCTAAGGGGGGGCCCTTGCTTATAGCAGTGCCTCAGCTCCTGTGGGGCTAGACTCAAATCTGAGTGCTGGTATGTCTGAGGGGGGTCGCACCAAGGCTAGTTCTGGCATTATTGGAGTGGCGGGAACTGTGCACTGGAACCATGTGCTGTTGCCAAGATAAAGCATGGTCACTGGGCTGATGCTGACAGGAAGAGAATGCAAAACTACCAGTGGCCAGTTCTGCCTTCTTGATTCAGTCTTGCAGACTCCCTCTAGTGCCTCCTAGTGGTGGTAGAGTCAAATGATAGCTGGAGAAGGAGGAGGGTTTTGCAGAGTGACAGCCCTGTATTAAACGTGGAGTCTAGAAAGGTGGGTTTGGAGTTGAGAGGCAATTGCTTACTCACAACTTACCAATATAGCTGGTTTCTCAGTTTTGAACTGTTATAAAAATATTTTTAGCTAAACGCATAGTCATAATTATTTCCTTATACTAAATTCATTGATGTGAAATTGCTGGGTCTGAGTATATGCCAAATTCTCTGTCTCTCTCAATCTCAATCTTAATATCTATGTATTGATCAATCATCTGTCTATGGCTGGGGGAAGTTTCTAATACTTACCAACTGTCTCCTAATACAAATAAATCTCAATGTTATTAATTGAAATATAACATAATAGCAAGTTATAAATACTAGTAATGTTAGCTGAACTGAAGAAAAATTAAGTAGAAAAATGCCCTTGCTTAGTTTCTGTTTTAAAATCTGAGATGGTCAGTTTTCTACCTTAGTTAAACAAAGTTCAACTAGATATAGTTATATTCTGATAGAATTTTCTTTTTTTTCATTTTTGCTTTTAAAAGTATTTTTTTTTCCTTTTTGGTTTCAGGAAGAAAGTTATAAGTCACGAAGTCCTTTGTCTACGCCATATGGACCAAAATTCCCCTTAAGTAATACACATGAGAAGCCAAGGGAGCGTAATCTCAACAGATCACCCCGGAGCGTGCAGTCCCGGGCGCCCTCTCCATATTCTACCAGGCGTTTCTTCCAGGACCAGCCAGCTCAGTTGAACCTCGGAAATAACTTCAAAATCTCCAGAGAAAGCAAACCTCCATTTGTAGTTAGACATGTGAGCCTAAAATTATTTTTCAGAGTTGTTTGGAATGGTGAGGGTGTGAATGAGCTCGGAATACAGGAAGTTTAGGTCATAAAACCAATTCGTTAATATTAAATAAAGAAGTATTCAAAGTCATGAAAGGCAAGGACCTACATCCAAGATTACTCTATCCAGCAAAGCTATCATTTAGAATGGAAGGGCAGGTAAAGTTCTTCCCAGATAAGGTCAAGTTAAAGGAGTCACCACCACCAAGACTTTATTATATGAAATGTTAAAGGGACTTATCTAAGAAAAAGATCACCTGGCTGGTGTGGCTTAGTGGACTGAGCTCCAGCCTGTGAACCAAAAGGTTGCTGGTTCAATTCTCAGCCAAGGTACATGCCTGGGTTGCAGGCCAGGTCTGTGGTTGGGGCAAGGGAAAGGCAACTGATTGATGTTTCTCTTGCATTCTTCCTCCCTTTGCCTCTCAAAAAATAGATTTATTAAAAAAAAGATCAAAACTATGAACAGTAAAATGATAACAAACACAACTATCAACAACTGAACCTAAAAAACAAAATTAAGCAAATGACTAAAACAGGAATAGAATCACAGAAATGGAGATCACATGGAGGGTTATCAGCGGGGAGGAGAGAATGGGGGAAAAGGTACAGGGAATAAAAAGCATAATTGGTAGGCATAAGATAGGCAGGGGGAGGTTAAGAATGGTATAGGAAATGGAGAAGCCACAGAACTTATATGTACGACCCGTGGATATGAACTAAGGCCGGGGGAATGCTGGTGGGAGGTGGAGGTGCAGGGCGGAGGGGAATAAAAGGGAGGAAAAAAATAGGACAACTATAATAGCATAATGAACACATTATACTTAAAAAATTAGGAAATTCAAACTGAATAATAACCGATTAAATTATGTTCCCTTCCTAGAGTCATGTTTAGGAAATTCCTGTAAAGATGTTTTGTACAGAGGACGTGCTCTCCAGGAGCTGTCCCTGCTTTTAATTTTTGAAAATTGTTAATTAAGAGTGTCATGGCAACCGTTAACCAGAAGAATCAGTGAACTGATAGGTAGAAGACACATAACAAAGGCTGGCGTGTACTCTGTATCAATCTAAAACTAAAGCTTCACCAGGTTTAAAGAAACCTGCTTGGCATTTTAAATGAGGTTGTTGCTCATTGGCTGTACTTTAAAGAGCAGGAAAGATGGATATGCAGGAAGAAGCAATAATGTGCCATTGTCAAAGCCCTTGATTAAATTTACTTTAGATTTAACCCTCAGAGAAGTTGGCAAGTTTAATCACACTAGTTCTTTTAGTCTCCTTAAATTTTTTGACTACTATAAAAAGTAAGGAAAATATTGAAATATTAAAAAAAATTACATATAGGCTCACCAGCATAATAAAAACAAATAATTTATTTCATTTGATGCATTTTCTTCCACCCTTTTATATTCAAAGGCCTTATTTTTCCACAAAGCTGTAATTATACTATACTATATATAGGTAAGTTTCTCAATATGTACAGCTAATATTACATTAAAAGCATTTCTAATATTTCATATTCTTCATTAACACCATTCTGTGTTCTAGTTCATGACTTATTCTCCAGTAGTTCTTATAATTCCATTAGTTAACTATTGATATTATTGTCAAATTGATAATTTGACTGAAAGTCACCAGTGGTGCTGTCTGTGCATTTGACATCAGCTAGGAAGCATGGCAAACCCCAAGGTCAAGCTGTCGTTGAGATGACCATATTCAGAGCTGGTTTGTGTGGAGATGTTCGTTGGCTAAGAACACAGAACAGCTGTTTTCTTCATGGTGACGTGGATAAAAATGCCTGACAAAAATCCAGCAACCAGTCTTTAAACGTGGCATCACAAAAATATTGTTGAGTTGAGTTATTTGGACAGTCTGATTTATTCCATTTGAAATACATTTTTGTAAAATACAGCTTTAGTCTGTGCTGTTATAGGATGAATAACCTTAAAATCTTGGTAGATTTCTTAGGTAATAAAACTAGCTTGATATTTATTCATTTAACAAAGTCTTATCTAGACTACTAAATGCAAAACTGTTTTCTAAGTGCTTCGTACATTCTGTTTCATTTAGCCAGATTTCCTGATATCTGGTGTTGCTTTAAGTAGAAGCATTTAAATTTACCAGACCTACTGTTGTGGAGACTGTGAATTCTAATCAATAATGTTATAACCTCTCTTCTTGAAATTAAAACAAATAAATAAATCAATCAATAAACAAGGTAAAACAAATCCAGCAACTCTCCCTATTTATTTTACCTGTTTGCAGATCACGTCTTCCAATTTGTGGAAATACGGTCACCTTAAGTAAAATAATACAGTCAGTCGGACTGGCAGGGGGTGTGGAAGCTGAGCTGTCACCTTGTGACAGTCCTTGTCTGCAGGGAAGGCCCCGCCTAGGCCAGCACTGCTCGGGCTGTCTGGGGACATGGAACTCTGCTGTGTTTTAAAAGAATGCAAAATGAACTTCACTTGGTCTTTTCTGGGCTTGACCCTTACCAGTGGTTAGAATATAAGTCGTGCCCAACTTTAGTTCTGTATGCTAACGGTTAGCCCATCTCTCCGTGACCTCGCCTCAGTGGAGATAGGGACAGACTTCTACTGTGATAATATTCTCCTACTGGGATAATATTGATTGTACATGGAGACTGTGGTGTAATTTATTCCCAAACTTCTTTTCCCACTTGCATGACCCATGATGGAGGGGGAGGAAGGCATTACAGGTAGTGTGGAGAGGGTAATACAAGCTGTGGTGGGTTCAAATCTTATTTCTTTCCTTTTCTTTCAGGTGGACAGTGCAAAGCCCTTTGGTGAGAATATTTCAGAGTGTCATTCTGGGAAGTCTAGAAGAAAATCCAAGTTTTCACACTTTCCCTTTCCAATGAGAAGAGGTATTCAAGTTTCTTGTTACTCCTGTACACTTTCCTATAGGAACAAATGCACCCTACTTCTAAATCTTTCATACTGTGGAATCACAAGTTTCTGTGGAAACTTAGGGCTTAACTCTCAAGTACTCTCCAGGTGTGGGGTTTCCAGGGAGGGAGTTCCCATGGAGCAGAGTCAGCCGAGAAGCTGTTTCAGAGTTCCCGTAGCTATTGAGGAGACTGCGCTGAATAGCATGTCCCCGCGTGTGCTCCGGCAGCATTTGTTTCCTGTCGGGCTGGGAAAGCAGGGAGCCGCTTCTTTTGGTGCCAACTCCTTGCAGAGGTGCCATTGATAGCTAACAGAGAAGACTCGCCATTTCTCTGGAGAGGAAAGAGCAGGTGATTAGGAGACATAACATATGCTTTACAAGAGTCCATGTTAGTGAGGAGGCAAGTCAGCTCTTTCTGAAGCAGTTAAGGCAGGATCTCAAACTTTCAGGTGTCGTGAAAACTGAGGACCTCAAAGAGCTTAAGTTTATGTGGATGGTAGCCGCATAAAATTGCATTCTTAAAAATTGAGGACCCCAAAGAGCTTTTGCTTATGTGGATGATATCTATTAATATTTAGCATATTAGAAATGAGAACGGAGAAATTTGTAAAATGCAAGAACACACAAGCACACATTCCACCGTCATAATGTCAGAGTGGCGACGTTACGGCGTGCTATGGAGCTTTTTGCTATTATACTTGATCTTAGACAAAAGGCCAAGAAGTTACTTTTTGAAAACATTGTACAGTGATGACAGAAGGAGAGTGAAAAAGGCAACTTATGTCGTAGTATTACTAGGAGAATGGTTTTGACCTTGCAGATCCCCTAAAGGGTCTGGGGGACACTAGGAGAGGTCCCTGGACCACACATCAAGAGTCACTGGGTTGAAGACCTTTGCCTTTGATTGGAATACATGAACCGTGCCACTACTGAAGGTCATGGTAGTGAAGTTCAACCATTCCTGAACTTAATAAAAATTCTTGGGCTAGAAAGGGATAATGGTGGCCCATTCTCTTACTCCTGGTGGGACTGGACTGGTACCATCCCTGACAACAGGGTTTCCTATCTTAAGTTGAAAGGTTTATAGTTTTAAAGGGCTGCATGGTCTCTTCTGGTAACTGAAGCCAGTGTCCTTGGATCCTGGTGACTGACTGCAGCCAACCAAGGGCGGAGTACACTTTGACACAGAAAGTGCTGTATCACCTCTGACATTTAATTTAAGTCCTTTGGATTGAAATTCACCAGGGTCGCCTGTAAAAGCAGCACTGTCTTTTGTATTACTGTGAAACCCAGCAATAGCAAATGTCCTTTCCCAGAGAGGACCAGTTGGGCTTACTGCTGGCCCAATTATGATTGGTCTCGGCCTTTGTTTTTTCCTAATCCTGGCAGGTCAAGAACTAAGGTTCCAGAGAGGTTACAGAATGTGTACAGGTCACACACCAAGTTTTTGGCATACTTACATTTAGAGAAGACATTCTGACCTCTGGGCTCAGATGCTGTAGCTTCTAAGCCAGACCTTTGCTTAGGCCACCTGTCAGCTCATTTATCCAGGCCTACGGCAGAGCAAAGCCGTGCTCCTCAGATCTGAACGTGCATTTGTATCCCCTCAGGATCTTGTTAAACTGCGGATTCTGACTCGATAGGGCTGAGGTGGGGCCTGTGATCTTTCTTTTCTAACAAGCTTCCAGGTGATACGATGCTGCTGCCCACGGACTACACTGTGAGGAGCAAAGGAACAAACGCAAGCCCCCGTGGACGGGAGTGCTCAAAATCACGAGCAAGGGGACGGTAGGGCAGGTTTGTGGCTGTGTCTGAAAAAGGCCTCAGCGTTGCCCATTCCCTGCCCAGCTGGGAGAAGGGAGTCGGGGGTAAGAGGGCCACGCACATACCTGCCTGCCCAGAGGACATGACAGTTTCCAGACTTCAAAACCCCTTTTTATAGCTTCCTTCTTACTGCCAGTGGCACAAGGGGAATCAGCAGTCAGGAAAAGACCCTCTCACTGCATAAGCCCCAGTCACACTGCAGGAAGCCATGGGGCTTTAGCAGAGCCTTGCAAATGCACGTTTCAAAAACACTTTACTTCTCAACCTGGAAACATCCAATTTAGTCTTGGTTTTGTTTATTGTTTGTAAATCACTCACTTCCTAGTCATTCTCACTGTTCTCTGGCATTAGGTGTACTTACTCATCCTGAGTATTTGGGGTAATCGTAATGATTTACACTCTTGCCTGTCTTGTTTCTCCAAGCTCTTACGTCTGCATTGTCTCAGTTTTGCATTTGCATCTACCTTGAACATGTGTCCTCAAGAGTGTCTGCCTGGATAGCATTCCACGAAAACCACATACAAAGGGAATGGCAGAAGCAGCAGTGCATATGAATTTTATATTTGAAGCACATGGCTTTCTTTTGGGCTCTGAGCACCTGGGCAAATAGGAGCTTCCCAGGCTGGTTAGGGGTTACCGAACTTCCTGTTTCACTTCAGGCTCTCTTTCACCGTTCCCATATCTATATGTGCTATCATTAACGATATAACCTCATTGTTGACTTCAAGAGGACAGAATAACTCGTAGAACTGCTGGGACTCAAGGGAGACTTCAAAGTGACAGTGTCATTTGCAAGGGAGCATTTAAGTTCTCCCATAATTCACTGTGTAACGTTTTTGTACTGCTGCAGAGTAAGTGTGACAGCAGTTGTAGGGGGTAGCTGGTAATATGAGTCATTGAATCACCTGTTCCTCTTTCTTCTAGCATCTTCTCTTGACAGCCTTGCAGCTAACATAAAGGTAATTTTAGAAGTAGCATTTGTAAAATAATTTATGTCCAGCTATTTAATGTCAATGACTGTGCTTTTCTCCAATGACCGGTGAAAAGTACATTTCCAGCGAGTGCTGCTTGTGGCACTGCTGCAGTTTGACTGGAGTTTAAGAGGTCCCCAGGCTCCACTGTCTGCTTTGCTTCGCTTTAGTTTGTCCCCTCATAGAAACTGCGTTTGTGGGATGAATCACTAGTGAGGGTGCATGTAGGCCCAATACCCACTTTATCAATAGAATTTTCATTGCTCTTTCTCTCACCGGGTGCTTTTATACACAGAGGTGGTAAATTGGTTTGTCAAGGTGAAGAGGCAGAGTTCTGTGTTACAACACGGGGACAGGTATATGCAAAGGAAATGGAGCATACCGTGCTTTTTATTATGTCAGAGCGTTTAAATGTTTTATTTAAAACAGGGAAATTATTACCTTTCCCAAACCCAATAATCCCCAGTCCTCACAAGTCAAAGTTTAGAGCATGAGTTTATTTTGGCTTGTTGATATATACATGCCAGACATACAGAATTTTAGTCATCTTTCCTTGACCTTGACTCCTGAGCATTTTGTCTCTATTTTCTCAACTCCCACCCCTCTTTTATAGCAGGAGATACCCCAGGGCAGGTATTCTATCGCCTTGCCCCCAGTTCTCTTCCTCGTCCCACCCCACCCCAGCTTTGAATTAAGCAAAGAAAAGGAAAACTACAACTAAAGAGTAATGCACATTGTCACTCAGGTTATCAAAGAGCCAGATGAACGGATTGTTTTAAGGAATGAGTCACCATCACGGTTAGCTTCAAGTAAGTTTGGAAAGCCCTCGCCCAGTTACGATAACCAAGGGGATGCCGATTGCCGCCTGGAAACTTCATTTGCCACCCCCCAGCACTCCAGATCTCCCAGCCCTCGTCTGGATCGGCCCCTTCGCAGAGCAAGGTCAGCAGCAAACGCCCACCTCTTGAAAGAGTGCCTGTGTTCTGGCAGGAGTGAGGCCGGTCACTGCACCAGTCTCTTCCTCAGGAATATTCAGCTGGGACACCTTGATACAAAAAATCAGTATTCTCTTAAAGATCTTCCCAAAAGTAAAAGTTTAGCCTTTTCACTTGCCCCTGGAACACATATCTCAGGATGTTTGTTGAGAATGGGACAGACAGCTAACTTGGCATAGATACTATTTATCCATTTTTAGATGTTACCTATTTTAAAACTCAAGCTTTTGATTTCAACAATATAAAATTGTTCACTATAGAACATTTGGAAATTACACAAAAACAAAAAGGAGTGAAAAAAAATCACCAATAGTCCTGTCACCCAAAGACAAACACGAATGACATGTGGATATATTTTCTTTCTCTTTTTCCAGACATGGTTTCTTGGTGTGTTTGTATTATTGTTACAGATTTTAAAAACTACGATAGCATATGTCCTGAAGGCAGGCCGCAGTTGGAGAACAGGAACTTTTATTTTCCAAACTTCACTTCCTAGTAACGTGATTAACCGTCTGGCTTGCCCAGGACGGGTTTAACCCTGAGGGCTTGTGTTCTGGGGAAACCCCTTAGTCCCTGGCACCCGGGACAGTTGACCACCTTCACTCCAGGGAAGAGACACCGCGGTAACGTTAGTGAGGTGGTGGTTCCGAATAGAAGACGTGCCGTCTGCTGTACTCCGCAGTGTTAGTGATGAGAATAAGATAAATCCCTGTGTCAAAATAACACAGTTACTCACAGAGGGACGCATAGTAAATGTCTTAAAACAAAAGTGGCCCTGAGATTTTAATAGGAATTATATTAAGTTTGAGGTAGACTAAGAAAGTGGTGGTTTATTCTTAGTGTTCTTCAGAAGTGATAGAATAACTTTATAGTAAAATGTTTAATCATGGGCTTGAGGAAACCAAAGCAAGTATTTTAGTAAAATCTATTAAAGAATGTGAGTTTTTGATAAGTTCGTTTATTGAGAGAAAATAATACAACATAGATTTTTAAAAATTGGCCTCGGTGCCCTCCAAAACAGGTGTTCGGAGATATATTTACACCCACTTTGTGCCTGGCCTGCATCTCTGTTAGGTTATCCTGTTTCTACCTTCCTGGAATGTGGCAGGTTGGCACAGCAGGAGGGGTTACCTGAGCGCTGTGGAGACAGAACTGATTTTAACTCGAGGGGGAAACAGCCATCAGCTGCTGGCAGTCAGCGAGTGTGAGCTGCAGTACTCGTCATCTCTGAGTGATGTGTGTGATCGAACACAAACCCTCGGCCTTTTAGGCCTTGGTTTCCTGAGCTGTAAACTGAAGGTAATGATCAAACATCCACCCTCCGACAGCCACAAAGTGCTTCTCTTCTATCAGAACTGGAGGAAACCCAGGGCTTTTCCCATGTGCCTAGTTTTTCTACATCACCCGAACTCTTTATAATCAGCATAGCAAGCTTTTTGGAGAGAGTGAATTGAGTATCCACTTACTGAGCACCTTTGATGTGCAGCGTACATGGTCATGACACACACGTCCTTGCTGTCCAGTGGCTCACGCTAGGCAAGGGAGGCAGACATGCCCCCATGTCCTAAATGTGTGATGGGCTGTGATCTGCACTTGGCAGGAGTACAGTCTAAATGCAGGGAAAGACGGAGCAGGAGGAGGCTATTCCATCAGGAAGGAGATCTAAGAAGGCCTCATTTCTTCTTAAATTTGTTTATGATTCATTCATTCAACCAAGTATGAGTATGCATTCATTCATTCAACCAAGTATGAGTATCTTTCATGAATATCTTTGTTTTTTCTTTATTTAAATCATTTTTCGATTACAGTTGATATACAGTATTTTATTAGCTTCAGGTATATACCTAAATGAGTAGGCATTATATATGTAAATCCTGATCATCCCAATAAATCTCATACCCATCTGACACATGGTTATTAGAATATTACTGACTATATTCTCTATGCTGTACTTTGCATCTCCATGACTATTCTGGAAAAACAGATTTGCACTTCTTAATCCCTTCACCTTTTTCATCCATCCCCCAACCCACCTCCTATCTGGCAACCATCAAAATGTTCTCTGTATCTATGAGTTTGTTTCTGTTCTGCTTGTTCATTTATTATTACTATTTGTTTAGATTCAGTTGTTGATAGACATGTATTTATTGTCATTTTATCACATTTCTTTCTTTAGAAAAAGATTTATTTATTTTTAGTGAGGGGAGATGAGGGAGAAAAGATGGAGATAAACATCAATGTGCGGTTGCCTCTCATGCACACCCTACTGGGGACCTGGCCCTCAACCCAGGCTTTATATCTTAGACTGGGAATCGAACCAGTGACCCTTTGGTTTATAGGCCGGCACTCAAATCCACTGAGCCAGGGCTATCACATTTCATTGTTCATAGTTTTTGCTTTTTTAAAAAAATTCTCATCCAAGGATAAGTTCATTGATTTTAGAGAGAAAGGGAGGAAGGGAGGGGGAGAGAGAGAGACAGAGAGAGAGAAACATCGATGCGAGAGAAACATTGATTGGTTGCCTGCTGACCAGGAATCGAACCCACACTCTTTTGGTGTATGGGATGATGCTCCAACCAACTGAGTCACCCAGCCAGGGCTCTTCTTCTTAAAGAAGACTCAACATTTCACGTAATACTAGTTTGGTGGTAATGAACTCCTTTAGCTGTTTCTTGTCTGGGAAGCTCTTTATATGTCCTTCAATTCTAAATGATAGATTTACTGGGTAGAGTAATCTTGGATGTAAATCCTTACTTTTCATCCCTTTGAATAATTCTTGCCAATC
The DNA here is from genome assembly GCA_004026765.1 of Micronycteris hirsuta. Taxonomy (NCBI): domain Eukaryota; kingdom Metazoa; phylum Chordata; class Mammalia; order Chiroptera; family Phyllostomidae; genus Micronycteris; species Micronycteris hirsuta. Next base: position 6,258 of record PVJI01004839.1, on the reverse strand, counting down.
CCTTTTGGCCTGCAAAATTCTGTTGATAAATGAGCTGATATTCTTATGGAAGCTTCCTTGTAGGTAACTACTTTTTTCTTGCTGCTTTTAAGATTTCCCCTTTGTCTTTAACCTTTTGCATTTTAATTATGATGTGTTTTAGTGTGGGCCTCTTTGGGTTCATCTTGTTTGAGACTCTCTGCCTTTCCTGGACTTGTATGTCTGTTTCATTCACCAGGTTAGGGAAGTTTTCTGTCATTATTTTTTCAAATAGGTTTTCAATTTCTTGCTCACTCTCTTCACCTTCCAGTACCCTCATAACACTTATGTTGGTACACTTGAAGTTATCCCAGAGGCTTCTTACATTATCTTCATTTTGGGGGGTTCTTTTTTCTTTTTGCTGTTCTGATTGGGTGTCTCTTGCTTCCTCATATTCCAAATGGTTTATTTGATTCTTGGCTTCATCTACTCTCTTCTACTGTTATTTTCCTGTAAATTATTATTCACTTAATTTAGCGTATTCTTCATTTCTTACTGGTTCTTTTTTATGGTTTCGATGTCCTTCTTTATGCTGTTGAAGTTCTCACTAAGTTCCTTGAGCATCCTAATAGGCAGTGTTTTGAACTCTGCCTCTAACAGATTGCTTGTCTCCATTTTGTTTAGTTCTTTTTCTGGAGTTTTGTTCTGTTCTTCCATTTGGGGCATGTTTCTTTGTGTCCTCATTTTGGCAGCCTTCCTGTGTTTGTTTCTATGACTTGGGTAGAGCTGCTACATCTCCCAGGCTTTGTAGAGTGGCCTTATGTAGTAGTTACTTTGTAGGGTCCAGTGGCACCGACTCCTCAATCACCCAAGCTGGGCACTCCATGTGTGCTCCCTTGTGTGGACTGTGTACACCCTTCTCTTGCAGTTGAGCTTTGATGGCTGTTGGCATTTGAATGGGAGGGATTTACCCCCAGATTGCTCAGTAAGCTATAAGGACTTGCTGTGACCGCCAACTTCCGACCACCATGGAAGATCACCTGTGCAGGAGTTTACCTCACAGAGCAGGACTTACTTCAGCAGGACTGTGGTGCCCACTGAGTCTGTCCCTGGAGTGTGTTGCTTGTGGAGGTGGTTGAATGGTGCTTCGACATGGTCTGAAGCTGTCCACTAGGTGTGCTGGCTCTGGGGCATCCCAGGAGGTGCACCCATCTGTATTCTGCCTGTGGCCACCTGGCATAAGTTACAAAGTGATCTGTAGATGGATTCTACTTGTGCTGGGCTTGGAGAGGCCCAGGCAAGGCCAGGATGTGAACCAAGGCCGGCTGCTAGTACTGCTGGGCCTAGGGCCACTTAGCAAGAGATACTGGGCATGCTGAGGCCAGAAACTACTTGTTTGAGAGGTTTTAGGAAAGTCTGAAGTGTTAGCCAAGACAAGCCATAGAAACAGCTTGAGTGAGCCAAGAAGTTGGGTTGGGCAGGGTCTCAGGGAATCAACAGGGTGAAGCAAACAGTATGAGCCAGGTTGATGAGTACTCAGATATGGTGCCCACCTACCAGCTTAATTGGGGAAGGGCTTAGAAAAGGAACAATGGCTTCTGCCAATTTTTTTGTTTGGCAGACTGCTGCCCACCCCGGCTCTCGCCCTGATGCCAAACAGTTCCATTCCTCCCTTGTATGTCCTTGGTGCCTTTTGAGATGCTGTCCCAGCGCTGGAACTCAGAGGGAGTATATCAGAGTAAGTCCATGCCTGGGCCCTTGAAGAGCACCTGCCTGGGAGTCCAGAAGCCCTCTGTCTCTCTCCCTCAGGCATAATCCATGCTGGTTTTTACAGCCAAAAATTATGGGGACTTCTCTTACTGGGAGTGGAACCCTGGGCTCAGGGACCTCACCCTTCAGAGGAGACCTCTGCCATTAAGATATCCCTCCCGATTTTTATCTGCCACAAGTAGATGTGGGACCATCCCATGCCACATCTTTGTCCCTCCTGCCAGTTTTGATATGGCTTCTTCTTTAAATCCCTAGTTGTAGGACTTCCATTAAGCTAGGTTTCAGGTGATTCTGAATGATAGTTGTTTTGTAGTTGAGTTGTAATTTTTATGTGGTTGTGGGAGGATGCCATTACTGTGTCTACCTACACTGCCATCTTGACTGGAAGTTCATGAGTATTTTTGTGAAGCAGACAAGTGGTTCTCAACTCTAGCTCAGTAAAGAGTTGCCTCATATCTATTGAGTCAAAATCTTTGGGATTGGCATTGGGTGTTAGTAGGGGAGGGTAGAATGAGTAAGGGAGTGCATAATCCCTGCGGTTAAAAGAGTAACTCATCCTGCAAACCAAAGGGTCGTGGGTTCGATTCCCAGTCAGGGCACATACCTGGCTTGCAGGCCAGGTCCCCAGTAGGGGGCGCGTGAGAGGCAACCATAAATTGATATTTCTTTCACTCACTTTCTCCCTCCTTTTCCCTCTGTTAATAAATAAATAAATAAAATATTTTTTAAAAAAGAGCGCCTCATCAGTTATACCTCAATTAAGAAAAAGACACATGAAAAATTAATTACCAATTCATGGCACTTAATAGACATGCAATGAATATTTGCTGAATACAAGAGAATACCTCAGAGGGAAAACAGGATAGTCAACCTACTAGGCCTATGATGGAAATGCTAAGACATTTAAGACATTTCTCCTGATCTGGAAGAACTTGAAACCCAGCAGAGGATATTAAAAAAAAAATAAAGTACACTGAGAACTTTCTACAAGTTGGAACTTTGAGACTAGTACAGATCAAATGTTACTAGAGTATCAGGGAGGAGGAAGGTATTTCTGGAATGTTCATGGAGGAGAAGCATTTTCATATGGGACTTAAGGGGAGGGGATTTGGTTATAATAAAGTTAATGGAGGAGAAGGATGTGAGGAGAAATGGCAAGGGGCACTTTCAGCTTTTAGAAGTTAGACCGGTGTGAGGGAATAATGGGTGCCAAGGCGGAGGGTCTGAGGGGAACCATCTAAGCCAAGCTAAAAAAGTTTGGGCTTTGCTGGAAGGCAGTGGGGAGTTTATACAAGTTTATCACAGGAAATAAACACAGTTGTGTGTAGGGTGATGACTCAGGCTGCAGACTGGAGTTTTATCATCTATCTCTGATGAGTCAGCCACTTCTGTATGCCGAAGTCATCTAACCTGATGAGTTTGGAAATATTTGGACTGTGAATTTGTAAATTAGGCCATAGTCAAAGTGACAGAGACTATATGGTCACAGGAAGGCCATCTGGTTTGTCCAGGACTACCTTGCTTTTAGCTCTGGAAGTCCTGTGTTCTGGAAAATATCTTTGTCCTGGGCAAACCAGGACAGTTGGTCACTTTACCTCCAGGGAAGTGGCACTGAAAATAATATTTCTAAGACAGCTGGATTTTTTATTTGAAAGAAAAAAACACTTTTTTATTAAAATTTTTTTATTGTTGTTCAGTTACAGTTGTCCCCATTTTTGCCCCATTGCTTTCCCCTGCCCTGCCCATCCCCCCCTTCCACATTCAATCCTCCTGCCCCCGGTTGTCCTTGTCCACGGGACCTTTATACAAGTCCCTTGACCCTTCCCCTTCTTCTTCCCCCTGTTATCACCCTCCTCCCTCCCCTTTGGTCACTCTCAGTTTGTTCTTTATTTCCATGTCTCTGGTTATATTTTGCTTGCTTGTTTGTTTTGTTGATTAGGTTCCACTTATAGGTATATGTACTTGTCTTTCACTGCCTGGATTATTTCACTTAGCGTAATAGTCTCCAGTTCCATCCATGCTGTCATGAAGGGTAGGGGTTCCTTCTTTCTGCTGTGTAGTATTCCATTGTGTAAATGAACCACAGTCTTTTGATCCACTCATTTACTGATGGGTACTTAGGCTGTTTCCAGCACTTGGCTACTGTAAATAACGCCTCTGTGAACAATGGGGTGCATACGACAGCTGTTTTTTTTTTAATTATATTTTATTGACTATACTATTATAGTTGTCCCAATTTTTCCCCCTTTGCTGCTTCCACCAACTCCCCCGCTCCCTCAGGCAATCCTCACACCGCTGTTCATGTCCATGGGACCTGTGTGTAAGTCTTTTGGCTACTCTGTTTCCTACACTGTACTTTATATCCCCATGGCTATTATGTAACTACCTATTTGTACTTCCTAATCCCCTCACTTCTTCACCCAGTCCCCCACACCCTCCTCCCATCTGGCAATCATCATAACACTCTATCCATGATTCTGCCCCTGTACTTCTTGTTTGCTTAGTTTTTTTAGATTCAATTGCTGATAGATATGTATTTATTATCATTTTATTGTTCATAGTTTTGATCTTCTTCTTTTTCTTAAGTCCCTTTAACACTTCATATAATAATAGTTAGGTGATGATAAACTCCTTTAGTTTTTTCTCGCCTGAAAAGCTCTTTTTCTGCTCTTTGATTCTAAATGATAGCTTTGCCGGGTAGAGCAATCTTGGCTGTAGGTCCCTGTTTTTCATGACTTTGAATATTTCTTACCTATCTTTTCTAGCCTGCAAAGTTTCTTTAGAGAAATCAGCTGACAGTCTTATGGGAACTCCCTTGTAGGTAACTAACTTCTTTTCTCTCTCTGCTTTTAAGATTTTCTCTTTATCTTTAACCTTTGACATTTTAATTATGATGTGTATTAGAGTGGGCTTCTTTGTACCCATCTTGTTTGGGACTCTCTGTGCTTCCTGAACTTGCATGTCTATTTCCTTTATCAATTTAGTGAAGTTTCTCTCATTATTTTTTCAAATAGATTTCCAATTTCTTGCTCGCTCTTCTCTTCTTTGGGCACCCTATGATGTGAATGTTGGAATGCCTGAAGTTGTCCCAGAGGCTCCTTATGCTATCCTTGTTTTTTGGGGGGTGGGGGATTCTTTTTTCTCCTTGTTGTTCTGATTCGTTGTTTTTTGCTTTCTTATGTTCCAAATCATTGATTTGATTCTTGGCTTCATCCACTCTATTGTTGTTTCCTGTATATTGTTCTTTATTTCAATTACTGTATGCTTCATTTCTGAATCGGTCTTTCTTATGCTTTTGAGGTCTTCACTAAGTTCCTTGAACATCCTTACAACCAGTGTTTTCAACTCTGCATCTGGTAGATTGCTTATCTCCATTTCATTTAGTTCTTTTTCTGGAGTTTTGTTCTGTTCTTCCATTTGTGCCATGTTTCTTTATCTTCTTGTTTTAGCAGTCTACCTGTGTTTGTTTCTAGGTATTATGCAGAGCTGCTATGACTCCCAATCTTGGTAGCGTGGTCTAATATACTAGGTTTTCTGTAGGGTCCAGTGGCACAACTTCCCCTATCACCCAAGAAGGTTACTCAAGGTGCACCCTTTGTGTGGGCTGAATATACCTTCTTCTTATAGTTGAGCCTTGATTGCTGTTGGCAGGTTAATGGTAGCAATTTACCCAGGCCAGTCAGCTGCAAGGACTGGCTGTGTCCACTGACGACCAACCTCTTCCCTCCATGGAGGATCAGCTTTGCAGGGGCAGGGTGGTGGTACTCTGATGTGGTCTGTAGTTGTCCACTGGATGTGCAGGCTCTGGGGTCTGGGGTGGTACAGGGCAAGGTCAGCCCCATCCTGTGTTCTTCATGGAGCCACCCTTCCTGAGCTATAAAGCAATCTGAGATGGCTGCTACTTGTGCTGAGCTTTGAAGTTTCCAGGCGGAACCAAGCTGTGAACCCAGGGTGGCTGCTGTTAGCGCTGGGCCTTGGGCCACTTAGCAAGAGGTATGGGGGTTAGGGGCTCACTGAGGCCAGGTGTTGCTTGTTTGAGAGGATTTAGGAAGTTGTGAAGCTTGAGCCAAGACCAGCCATTTGTATGGAAAAGTCACTGTTAACAGCTTGGATGGGCCCATAAGATGGGTGGGATGGAGCCTCAGGGGATCTCCAGGGCAGGAGAAACTGGGATAGCCAGGTCAATGGAGTCTCAGATATGGCACTTGCCTGCCAGTTCTGTGGCTCTGTGTGGGGGAGGGTTCAGAAAAGGAACAGTGACCTCTGCCTGCCTTTCTGTCTGGGAGAAAGCTGTACCCCAGCTTTTGCCTTGATTCCAGACACTTCAGTTCCTATCCTTATGTCACTGGTGCCTTTCAAGCTGCTACTCCAGTGCTGGAGCTCTGAGGGAGTAAGTCTCAGTAAGTCCCGTGTGTGGGTTATTTAAGAGGAACTGCTTGGAACTCCAGAAGTTTCTTCCACCGACTCAATCCCTACTGGTTTTTACAGCCAGAAGTTATGGGGACTTATCTTCCTGGCACTGAAACCCTG